>JANHAO010006098.1:0-21793 GCA_026873985.1 Saraca asoca
AAGTGGCTGCATAAAGAAAAACTAGATTATGGTCCCTAGAAGATGACCATTTTCATGTGGCATGTTATTTTCCTTGTTATGTTCATTGGATTGTATGATTGGCATGTTTTAAGGACTAGATTGGTTGCTTCTAAAAAAATTACTAGCTGCTGGGATATTATTATCTCACTTTTCATTTACATTAAAACTAATTCCAGGTGCTCTAAGAAGCTCCCAAGAAGCAAGGAAGGAGTAGTATATTGTTGTGTAGTTATTTAGAATGTTTTGTATCATCATGTGTATGTCTAAGATAGAAACTCATTTTTGGAACAATATGTAAATGAGAATGATATGTTGTGTAATTCTAGAATAGCATGTAATTAAGGATGATATGTTATGCATAATAATGTATATATTCTGGTTTTTGAAGTTCCAAGTGATTAATGTGATATGTGTTGTCCAATTTTTCCCTGTTTTGACACTATTTTGCTTGGTGAGATAAAAGAACGAGTAAATGACTTCAGGATGACTTGAAATTTGGTATACAAGGTCTGAACATATTGTCCCTCAATTCTGGAAAATTTGGGAATTTTTAGAGGTGAACTTGTGGGTCAAGTAAGTCTAACCAGTGTTGTTGCTCCTATTTTGATAGATTTGAGTTTTAAAGAGAGAACATTCAGATTAGAGGGAGTACTTGGTTGATATTTGAGCTAAAAATTTTATTGTAGGTTCCCAACATGTGGAACTATGTCTATACCAAATTTCAGGAAATTTTGCATTTGTTTGATGCCCCAAATAAATGAAAAACTGAATAGGTACCTAGAATGAGACCAAAACAGGTAGCCAAGAGAATGAGAAATGATGAGGGACTACATGTGTGAGTTTTGGTCCAAGATTTTTATGGCATGTCCATATCCCAGGACAAATTTGAGAAAATTTAGAGATGATTTGCCTAGATAACCATAGCAATAGAAATAAGTGATTTCCAGAAGGGTGTAAGCTGTATAGTTCTAGAAATGGCTATGGTTTAGGGTCAATATCAAAAAGTTTTAGGCTAAGATTTGTCTCATAAAATGAAGAGATATAGTTGGAGAATTTAAGAATTTTTGGGGATCACTAGTTAATTTTCCATCTTGGCAAATTTATGGTGCAAGATAAAGGGGCTTAGGGACTAGTATGCTAACTTGAAGTTTTTTTTTGGAAAAATTTTGGAGAAAAATTGAACCAGGACTGAATGGTAAATTTATAACAATCTAGAATTTAGAGCATGTATTTTCTTATCTTAGGTCCTTTTCCCTAGTAAATGAATTGGATAATTATAGCATTAAATTAGATCTTACAGTTTCGAGTCAGAAGAAGTTGTAGAAGCTTCACCTTCAAATTGATTAGCTATTCCCCTCAAACAAGCTACATTTGGTAATGGAGGCAATTTAAAATGTAGGCAATCAACATAAAGAACACATAATGTTAACAAATGTAAGTAATCAAGTGAGACTCATACCTTGTGAAAAAATGAGCCTATACTAAGGAATGCATGCTTGGAGAAAGGTCTGGAGTAGTATTAATAAAAGACTTAGGCTACTCAGATGCCTTACGTATGGCCTCAAGAGTTGGTGATCCCTTTGAAGTTCTGTCACCCACTTCTTCTCCAGTAAAACTTGCATATCCATAGTCTTAACTAGACCAATGTCTTGCAATACTTTGATTGTGATTACGTCTGTGTTGGCTATATGAGTATCACTTCATGGTTCTGAGATAAGACTTTGTATGGACTATTTTCATAAATTATGTTAGCTAGAGAAAGAAAGAAAAGAAGGTAAGGAGAGAAGCTTATAAGCATCCCATCAATAAACATTGGATCATAAGTATATTCCTTTATGCCTTCAACTTCGATAGCTTTGAGGAAGAGTGACTTTGACCTTTTTGGGGCTAGCCATTCTGTTGATGAATCCCCTAAGGATTGTTTGCCAAGGACTTTGAAAGACTTAAGAAGGCTTTCATAATGGAAAGGTTCATCTCAGAAGAAGGCTTATTAAAAGTTTTAATGCTAATTTCCTTATTCTTTGATGAAGTGCTCTTCTTCTTCTTTCAAATACCTTCATCACTGCATCCCTGGATTTCACCTTGCATTGACATTTTGGCACCCTTTTTACTTTGAGGAAGATTATACAGAGTGTCCATCTTCATAATGAGAACATTGTTCTAAGCAATTGAAGGCCACTCGATAAATATGTGGATAAGCGCTCATTGCTTTTTATATATCTTTTCCTAGGCCTTGGCCATATATCAACTTCTATGATCTGAAGGAAATTCAACATCCCCGACCATGCCTCTTCATTCCATCTCTTCATTAAAACTATTGAAGGTAAGCCAAGCCTCTACTTGGTCAATATTATTTAGCATCCTTCTTTGGCACATTGACTAAGCAAAATTGAATTGCCTGCATAACTTACCCAGATTATAATGAGCCAAGAAGAAACCACTTCTACTACGAAAGGGTTGAACCATTAGAAGAAGGCCTTAAAGGTCCAAGGGATCAGAATCAAGATCAACATTACCTTCCAACCAAATCTTGTACAAGTCCTTATTATCTAGATCCGAATTAACATAAACACTATAGTTGATGCTTTTATGGTCCTTATATATATTTAGCTTAGTATAGCCACAAAGCCATCAATGGTGAGGCTTGAAACATAAGTGCTAAGGAAGGTTACTTTCACTCAAATTACACTGCTTGATCGATTACCCCTATTGCCAAGATTAAGGATGACTTTGAGGTAGGGGAACCTATTTCTCTTTAGGAAAATTCTTCAATATATTTCAACATTCACAATGTCATCTGAGGTATCTAACTTTGAAATCTCAAGTTCCCTATGCAACAGTAAACAATACAACATAAAAACATCTTTTGTTGTGGACTTAAATTCAACTTAGTCTATAAAGAAGGTATGGGTTGCACTAACACATTATCGTAATATACAATTCAAGTCTTCAATATGTTGCCCAACAAACAAGTGAGAGGAAATTCTTAGGGCCTTTAAAACCCCATTTTGATCAAGAACAAAATGATAACTACCATCTTCCAAAATTCATCAAACCACAAACTAAAGCCATCAATTAATTGAGACCTTGTGATGAAATTCACTATGCCATAAGAAAAATCACCTTTGACTAAGTGGACCAACAAGAAAAAAAGGATGAAATCTACATAAGGCCTCTTCGAGTAAGTTTCATCATAGAAAAGATTAAGCTCACTTTAACAAGAACTTATTCAGACTTTTTCTCTAGAATTAAGGAACAAATTCCTCTTTTGTAATTGGTGGAGGATTAACCTCCTTAATGGTCTATTTTTCCAAAACTCACAAGGATAAAGAATGGAACCTCACTTGAAGAAATTATAGTCATGGCCAAAAACCTCACTTAAGGATCCATTGTCTAGTTGGATAGACACCAACTACTAAAGTAAATTAGGTAATCAAATTCAAACACATCCATTTCTTGAAGTATCTCTTAAATGAGATAGCTTTTATAAAATTCATTAACCTGAAAAATGTTAATGAGTAGGGTGAGTATGACTACTTAATGAGCATAAAACTAACCCAAATGTATATAAAAGTATACTTAAAAAATATATTTACAAACATCTCTAATGTACTTATGACTAATTGTTTATGCTTATTATTTATCCTTAATCTTATTGATCATGTTATCATACTATAAATATGACAAGAAACATATATCATACTCTACTAATTGAAGTTTGATGAACATGTAAAGCTCAATTCCATGCTTTGCTAAGTCATATTTGATGACCACATAAAGCTCACATTCTACATTTTACTAAGTCATATTTGATGACCATGTAAAGTTATCTTTCATCTATATTAACAAATGGAATATTGGAAGAGTAATGTTGACTTAACTTTAACTTTACTTCAATTTTAAACTTGTCTTTGATGACCATTTATAACTTTATCTCATCTTTTAGGACCTTTTATATCTTAATGTGCCTTAATGCACCATGTCCCATGGCCCTTTATGACATGGTGACCATTTTTCCCATAACCCCCTATAATATAGGAGACCAATCTTTTTCATAACCCCCTGTCTTATGGGAGATCACACATATCTCCAAGTGCACATAGGTCTTCTAATATCTCTTGTCAATTCACATGCACAGACATCTCTTTATCATATTTTCCTTTCATTATATACTAAACATTCTTAATTATCCTTGATTTGTGGAAAACTAACATGTGCGTACTTGGCCTTATTCTTGTGGTTCATAATGCATATTACATGCTTATGCAATGAAGTTATTCTCGAAATGCATTTCTTGAAAAGAAGTATTTATTCGTCTAGATTTGATCATATTTATAATGTAAAAATAATTAAATTAGTAAAACAATAAAATAGTTAAAATAGATATGTATTGTCTAAAACAATTATTTTTTTATTTTAGAAAAACTAGGGATATGAATAATTTACGTAAAACTATTCATAAGCTAAATAAAATTTTGAGAAATTTAGGAAAGATAATCTTAAGACAAAAAATTAATTTTGAAAACATTCTTTGAAAATCATTGAATTTTTAACATTCATACTCACATACATATGCAAATTTAGGATCTCTAAATTAATTCATAACTTGTAACATTATTACTTTCCCTTAACATAACCCATTTTATACATACATTTAATCAAACATTCCTATAGTCATGAAGAAAAACAATTCATAAATTCTATCTTGTATCTATGGTTCCATGTACATTTTGACCAAAATTTGAATTTTTCAAATCTTACATTCTAGGTCTATTCCTGATTTAATCTATAATTATTTGACATCTATAAGTCTCATAAATAAGCATCTTTTTAACATACACTTAGGCCTAAATTTAATAAATTAAATTTCTCAGTCAAGTTTTCATTTCCTAACATACAAAGAGCCAGGAGGGTAGAATCTCACTCGCCTGTCATAATGACCTTTCTAGAACTTACAAATGCATGAGCTGATCTCTAGTATTGATCTTGGTCTTTGGCTACTGGGGAAACACCATTCAACAACCTAGGAAACAAAAAGAAGATCAAAACCAACCTAAAAGGAATTCAAGATAAGAAATTAACCTTTTAGGTTGAAAACCTTATTTTAGGTTCACACCATTGAAGAGCATAAACTAGAATCCTAATTTGTTTTGGCTTTTTATGAAGCTATTTACTTACAAATGAGCATTTTGAAATTCCTTGAAAAGGGATCTCCTTATATAGGCTTGGGGTGGCACCAGGTCCACCTGTTAAGCATATCTAGTGGACCTTGTAAGACTACATGAGGCAATCAACCACCTCTTAAGCAACAGTTTATTAGTTGATCCACTCTTGGGGATCGGGCCTATGGCTAACTAGCCACCCTTCAAAACATGTGTTCAAATTCAATTAGGTTAATCTTATGGGGATATTAAAAAAGAGCAAGTCATGCTAAAAGGATCACAGAGAAGGAGAAAAGTGTTTGAGTGAAGATTAAGGAACCTTCTTATAAGTGCCCTGGAAGGTGAAACACTTTTAGAAAGGGAAAAATCCCACCATTTCATTTGTTCATGCTTGTAACTATCAAAGTTGTAATAACACGATAATTTAAGAACAAGCATTGAGTCTCGATAGGGTCTAATAATGGTAGCAAATTATATTTGAATCAAGATATTTTATAATGACAAAATAGACCATGGGAGTAAGCCTAGAAATTGATCGCCACTTGAGCAACTTTGTCATGCACCAATTTTGAAACATGACTAGTGGTAGGAAGACACCTAGTGGCATTGCCCTACTAGCCTTACAATACATATGGGCTCATATTACACTTTACAAATTCCATTTGAACTTGCCCAACTTGTTAAATCAAATTTATAATAAATATTTAATTTTCAACTATAAAGCAACATCATACTCGGAGTTTTCCAAAACATTCTTTTCCATATATTCTTCAAAATTTTCTATAGAAATTCTCTTATGCCCCAATTTATAAATGTGACTGGCATGAAAAGATATCTCTCAAGCCTTACAATATCCCTAAACTGTTACTACTTTGAATGACTCCTTACACTTATTATTAGGAATAATTATAAATATTAGTAGAATTTGTATAAAAGTTGGAAGAAAATTGACTTTTTGTACTTTCAAGAATATATTATTTTCATATATAATAATAAAATTATCTTTTACAAAATTTGGCAAAGTTTCCTCTATAACCAAGATAATATCTAGGGTCATAGGCCTAGAAAGAAACTTGTACAACTTTTAGAACATCCCACAAGCATTCATGTACTAACATATTATATAGAGAAACCAAGTTCTATATATCGACTAGACAATGTATGACTTATGTACACTAATGCAAGTTCTAACTACCAAAATAACCTTCCAAAATGGTTTGCCTTTGATCTCCATTAATCATCAAGTAGAACACCCCACAAGCATTCATGTACCAACATATTATATAGAGAAACCAAGTTCTATATATCGACTAGACAATGTATGACTTATGTACACTAATGCAAGTTCCAACTACCAAAATAACCTTCCAAAATGGTTTGCCTTTGATCTCCATTTATCATCAAGTAGTATGCTTGACACCTTCGGGTGGGCAAGCTAGAATGGTAGGGTAGATTGAGCCTCTGAAAGATGTTTTATTGTAAAACAATAAGAAGTTCTAAAGAACACAATGAGTGAGTTATTTATTGGTACATATAGTAAATTAAGAAACCAAGTAAATGGATTACTTAAATTAGAGGCTTACCTTGCTAACTCCATAGTTTTTATCAAAATCCTATTACTATTTGCTAACTCAATCCATGCTAAATTTAAATCATTCACAATGAGGTGCATGTAAAGAAAATATGCATCAATCTTCCTCTAGTAATAATCGGATAAAGAGTGGTACCAAAGATGTTAAGCCTGATTGTCTAGCAACAGATGCAACATGTAATCATACATAACAATTTCATTATCTAGTATTCACAAACTAAATGAAATAACTCATCATGTCAATTCCTATCATACATATCAAGCTAAAAGGCTTTTCATGGATTTCATACAATGTCATTTCAATAACCATACATTTAGTTATGCAAATCTATTTTTCTTTTCTAGAATTTTACAAACATAAATGTAAATTCATCACATTAATAATAATGCAATTGCAATGTTCACATCCTTCACTTCGTGCACCTAGCACATTTACTCATGACACAAGAAGAATGGCAACTTAACCTAATAAGGACTCTCAACCCTTTTGTACAATTCAAATCATAACTACACAATTATAGAAACAACAAAGTGAAATTACATGTATACCTAACCTTAAAGTATTTCCATTACTACTTTAAGAAGGGTTCACAATAGCTATGGATGATGGAATGACATTATGTTAAATTTTTCCAAAGGTGTCATTTTATATTACTTGCTACAAAATTTTTAAACAAAAATTGCTTGAAATAGGGAAAGGAGAGGAATTTCCTATAGAATGTAGGAAAGAGAGAAATTCATTCTATATGAAGTTAATCATGGTTGGTTGTCTTTCAAGTGCAAGGTGTAAAGTGAAACTATTTGGCTTTATAAAATTGCTTGATTCTCCAAGATTAATAGGGCTATCCTATTAGATCATCCATTTTAAAGAAAGCAAGAAAATTCTAGACAAGGTGTCATTGGTGCTTATAGCAACATAGGCTACAAGATCCTTTTCAATCAAATTCAATTAACTGTGTAAAAGAAATAATTTACTTGTCTACTATAAAAGACACCATATACCAATTGAGTTACAAATAGCTTGCTACAAAACTAGGTAGTTAGGGTCTGAAGCATTTCTAAATATTCATACAACAAACACATATCTTAAATGAAAGTTTATCATCTTAAACAACACATGTTCACAACACTAAGACTAAAAAAAAGAGGGAACAATCAATTCCATTTAGAAACACATTCACCAAGTAAATTACTCACTCACCTACAAAAGCTTCTTCCATGAAGTTAAGCTTGCCAATCAAAGTGCTAACCCCACAAATCCTGTCAACCTTGCAATACTTTAAATTCTAAATTAGTTTTTCTACACTCATTAGGGCTCTTTACATAATTATATTCATTTCTCGCTAGCCTAACTCAAAAATTGTATTCAAGTCATTCACTTGCCTACCCAAAATATTCAAACCAGTTGAGTTTAGTCTTGGCCTTTGTTGATCATTGCTAATATCATAATAAGTGACTAAAATTTCAAGAAGGATAAATTTTCCAGCAATAAGGCTTAAGGTTTGCATTAGAAATCTTGAGCTTGGCAAGAAAATACTACTATAAACTAAAATTGAAGGTATAAAGGTGTTGACCTACCTCTAAGAGATGAGTACCATGTTGGGAAGCATGTTGTCCCCTATTATATTTTAGTGGCCAAACAATAGCAATCCTCACTAGCCAAGACTTAGCTTTGGCCACATAGTTGAGATCCACGAGAAAAGGAATTAGCAATGGTTTCTAGTGGGTAAAAGGTCGTGGGAAGAATCGAAAGAAGGGGTGATTTCTCTATTGGCTAACCAGCTTTTGATAGGGCATAAGTGTTGATTTATTTTTTATGAGAGAAACGAGTCATGAGTTGAGTGAAGTATTCCAAGTATTTTCAGTTTAATGAGAGGCTAGTCCCAACCCCAAAACTAGACCATTTTGGGTTTGGTAAGGGGGGAACTTTATTCTAAAGTTAATAAGACACTAACCAGTTACTATACTATATAAAAATTATGATAATTCTTTACATCATAATTAAAAATGGAAAGTAAACAATACTAGCTATTTAAAGCTTATTCATAACAAGAGATAAATAAGTAACTTTAATAATATTGAATAGGATCCAAGGTAATTCTTTTTAGAAAACCAACAATATCAAATCCAAATTAGAATCATGGTTAAATCATTGGTTTAGACAAACAACTACATATATACATGGTCAAATCCATTTCTTCAAATTTGCTTCATAGAACCAATTCAAACTCACAATGAATTTATCAAATTTATTCAAATGATTACCACTATTACCAAAATTAAAAAATAATTGTAAATGATTAATATTCTAATAGAAAAGCTAAATGATGGACTTTGATGATGACTTTGGAAATTATGCTGTGATTGGAAACTATGTTGGGCAAGATTTGAGTTTGGATTTTACATGTTAAGTATTCAAGATCATGAGATAAATTTTTTTTATGATTATATGTGATTTTACATGACTATGCTTTTAGTGATTGTGGGTTCTAGTAAATATTCACTCACTAATTTCTTGCAACTCACCATTCTTATCTCCTATGTTTTTTAAAGTCTGAGTGTACCCTTGTTGCATTACACCATCCACTAGGATTTGAGCTTGCTCTTAAATTGGGTATGTTAGTTTTATGGAGCTTGAAGTTACATTTTGTAGGTCTTTAGCAGTTGGTTAAGATAAGCCCTCACATGTTGTCACAAGTTAGCCTTCTGAACTAGTTCGATAGGCAAACATGCTCGGTTATAGACAAAACTTGGCGTAAAGGTCAAGCAAGAAAAGAAGGCCTTATTTGGGAGCAAAGGAACTTGTAATTTTTTTTTTCAAAATTTTCATGTTTTAGGGGTATTTGTGAGGATCTCGATAAAATATATAAAATCATAGATCTTGCCCTTATTCCTTTAGGAAAATTTGTATACACCTTATTTCTTTATGAATTCTTCTTTTGTATTTAACAAGAATTGTAATTTATTGCTTTATTTTAAGGGACATAGAATTAATGAATATGTAGATAGTAGATTTGTTAATTGTGTAGCAAAAAAAATTATGTAGAAGGATTATAAATGTAGGAAAAGAAAGTTAGAAATCAAAGACATATTTTTTTAAAGTGGTTCAACTTGAATTGAAACTACACTTCTATTCCTCAACTAGAAGACCACTTTATTATAACACAATCAGGATTGAAACAAGCTCCTGATTTGTCAGTACAAAACACAAGAATTACACAAGTTTCTTGCTAACCTAAAAACAAACACAAGACTTAGAATAGGCTCTTGCTATCCTAGACAAGATTCCTATCAACCTAGAAATCTCAATACAAAAATAAAGGTAAAAAGATTAAGAAATACAATACCATAGATTTGAGATCAAATCTCAAATAGCCAAGATGAATTTAGTAGAGCTTTGATTCAAAATCTCTTGATTAGATCTTAGAAATCTTGTGAGGTAGAGAGAAATCTGGCTTTTCACTATCACTCAAAAATTTTACACTTAAAAGGGAGGAAGAAAATGAAATCTGATTAAAAACTGAAGGCAATTAAGACTTTTATAACTTATGTAATTGACTATAACAACATAATTAACTTTTAATTAGTGAATTGATTCAAAGTGGTTATAACTAATGAATTAGTTTGGCAATCGAATCACAGCCTTTTAACATCATATCTCTAATTGATTCAACTCAAAATCCTAACCTTCAATAAAAAGAATTTTTCAAAACTTTTCTTCACGAATTGATTAGTGAATTGATTCTAGCATGATTTTCACAAGTTTTTTCATGGAATCAATTTAGAAGGTATAAAATAGTTTTATAAAATTTGTATTTATGGAAAAATCATATGAAAAACTTTGTTTTCTTCAAGTGCTTTGCATCTACCTCGTTATTAGCTAAAAAATATTTGAATCAAATCTCATTTGAATTTATTTACAAAAGATCCTATTAAAATAAAATGATTTCTTAATCTATTATCAGATTTCTTGAGTCACATGCTATGAACTTGCAAAACAAATCAAAACACTAAAATATATTGTCAGATAAAATTATTTTTCAATATTAAAACCATGGAAAATATGCACCTAGAGTAACGTAGGCTAACAATTTGTGTCTTTTTACCATCGATCATTTGTCTAATATGAGTAGAAAAATACATGGTTGTGCTCCATGCATTATTATCTTCATATCCATATTAGATGGCACATTAGAACCCTTAGGAGTAAGAAAAAAGGTCCTTATGTCAAATCAAAAAAATTATTCTACTCCTGACATTAGTGCTTTTGCTTAGAATGCATTTTTATGGGGCGTTCCAAGTGATTGAGTCAGCACTATGACTCAGGCTAGGGATTAGAGTGTGGAGCTTACAGATACTCTACCGAAACACTCAAAATTATGTAATAAGGCATATATTAATAAAATGGAGTTATCCTTCTCCTTAATTTTTTAAAATAACCTTTTCTTGATATGCACTAGAGGCTTCTTATGTGGCACATTCTTTAAGACTTGATATGCACTAATGCTTCAAGTTGGGGGACTTACTGTATAGCACGGGACATTAATTTGTGCTTATTCATATTAGGTATTCAAGGGAATGTAAACCACTCCAAAGAATAAGTGAATTGATGTCATATCTAGTGGGAAAAAGCCCTAGGAGAAGCTTAAAGAAGCATAGCCACAAAAGATAGTAGGCATATCTTATAGGATGGCACATCTCTTGTGGTGTGTTAAGCAGACAAATCCTATTCAACGAATCTAAAATTGTGTTGGAGAGCATAAAATTTTACTAGAAGGATTAAACTCTAAAGGGAATGAGATGATCTAAAGGGGATCCATTATGTATAATCTATGGATGTAATGAGTGAGTTGTAGTGCTAATCCACAAGAGTCGAGATGAGATGCTAGGGAGCTAGCTTATCATAGTCACATGTCAACCAACAATGATACCCAAGTAGTGAACTAAAGATACATAGTCACTTAACAAAGTAGCGACAATGACCTTGAGGCATAATACACTAACAATACGTTGTTGCAAGGCATACTTTTTAGCAATGACTATGAGATTCACAATTGCTCATGCATAGGCAAAGTGAGACTCAAGCTTGAATGGAGGATGCTCAATGCTTAACCCCCATCAAAGTCGTTGATGTGAGGGAGCCATCATGAGGATATGCTCAAAGAAAGGTTTTCAAATGAAGTTGTCACTCAAGAAATGCCAAAAAAGAAGGCAGTAATAATGGAAAAAGTTACTATGGGGGCGATGATACTAGTGAATGGCTATAAAGGTCACAGGAGATGAGTCAGCATCATATTTAAGGAGATAGCACTTGAGCATACAAACTTAGAAAGGGTCATGAGGACCATGGTGCTAGATAGCATTAACTTTGAATGGACTATGATGGTTGAGAGATACCATAAGGGGTAAATTCATATAGGGTTGGAGGATCTGATCAAGTGTGAAAGTTACATAGTGCAAATATTATGGATTGATTGGACCTAACATAGGCAGACTTGTAAGTAAGGTATAGGTCTTGCAAGTAGACCTTGTTTTGTGAGCAATGTATGGGACTTGCTCATTAACAAGATATGAAACTTATGTCTGTCACATCAGTGGCATGTGACATTAGATGTAAGGCTATCTATCAATAGATGTCCAAAATACTAAGTAGCCATACAAACTATAGAGGTAGCACACACTTATGCCACAAAGATACTGAGTCAAATCAAGAACTATAAAGGTAGTGAGTCAAATCAAGAGTTGTGTGGGGATAGTGTGTTACAAGCTACAAAGGTAGTGAGGCAAGCACATGTTATAGAGGTAACAACCCAAATGCTATGGAGGCAATAGGACAAGTGAAATTGTAGAGGTGACAAAGTTGGGAAAGTTATAAAGATAATGACATGAGTTTATGTTGCAATAATGAAGTTGAGTGTATAGAGGTAAAATACAAATTCTACATAGGTAGCAATGTTGATAACATTGATGTTGTAGAGGTAACTATCCAAAGTTGTGGAGGGAAAAAACTATGCAATGGTGCAAGTTCAAAGAGAAAAAGCTGAGAGAAAGTCTAGTGAAAAGCTAGGGAGCAGTAAACTCACGATGATCTTGAAGCTATGTCAAGTTGAGGGTGCCATTCATCAAAGCCTATCGAATGATGTTAGCTCAAAGGGACAAGCAGAGCAGTCAAGGAAGTGGTTTGAGTGGAACAAGCTAAAAACCCATATGAAGATTTGAGAAGGTAGCACTTGAAAGGAGAAACCTTCATGAGGGCATTGACATTTGATGCAGGGGATAATGTCACAAGTCATCCTTGTGAACTAGTTTGACAAGAAAATGTGCTTGATTTTGGACAAAACTTGGCATAAAAATCAAGCATGAAGAGGAAGCCTTATGGTGTGAATTTGGGAGCAAACGCATTTGTAAATTATTTTTCTAAATTTTTCTTGTTTTGAGGGTATTTGTCTCTTTTTAACATTAATTGTTTGTCCAATACGAGTAGAGTAGTGCATGGTTATGATCCTTGTATTTTTATCTTCGCATTCTTATGAGATGGTACATTAGAATCCTTAGAAGTTAGGAGAAAAATCCCTATGTTAACTTAGAAAAAGTATATCTACTCTTACCATTAGGGCTTTTGTTTAGAATGCTATTTAAAGGGGGCACATCTGGTGACCAAGTGGGCATTGTGACTTGGGCTTGATAATCAATGTGTGGAGCTTAGAAATACTCTCTCTATATACTCAAAACTATATAATTAGGTATATATTAATAAAATGGAGTTACCCCTCTCTTTATTTTTTATAAAATAGTCCATTTTCATTATACATTAGAGGCTTCTTATATGACACATTCTTTGAGACTCGATATGTGTTAATGCTTTGTCTACATTCTCATGTTTGCTTGTAGGCATGCTGTGCATGGGATTTTGGTTGTATAGGTGGCAAAATCCTGAATACCCTAATTATCTATCCATGTGTGGCTTGAATTTATTGAAAGCCTAGCATGTTTGCCAAGAGTTAGCGTCATGAGCCACATAGTTTTGACTAGAGAGCTATCATCCCATGACACATGTGTGGAAATGTTGTGTTAGGCTATATTGTTTTATTAATGTGTTTTGGTATTGTTCTATGTTAGTTGTATATATAGGTCTTGGAGTAAAGTGTGTGGCCCTTCGTTGTTAAAATGGCCTATGGCTTAGGGTTTGAAAAATAAAGGAAACTCGATTGGATTTTTGTTAGAATTATAAAACAAGTATTTTAGTATAAATAGTATGTTAAGGTCTTTCTTGAATCATTCAATTATTCATTGCATAAATTTAAGATTATAAGATCTATTATCTATGTGAGAAAATATATTTTACTTAGAGTCTGAGTGTGTGGTTTGAGCTTGTGGGAAGCTACCCTTAGGTAACTTCCTATATTGCTCATGTGCCTAGTAATCGGGGCATGACATATAAGGATGTCAGTTGTATAAAATGCAACTTTATCTATAATGTGTTAGCTTATGCCTTTCTGAGTGTTTGGACTTGCTTCTTTGTTTTTATTTGCTTGTTTGCACATTAAGTTATCAATTTTGTTAAATTAAAAGTTAGTTACATTTTGCTCATGCGCATGCACATATATAAAAAAGCCATGCCCATATAATTATCTATATAGGATAAATAGTATGGCTAAATTTTTCTTCTTTGTTGACTTATATCAGACTTATAGTTGAGTGATAGATAAGTTGATTTCATTACTCATGTATTTATTTGTGACATCCAAACATTGATCAACATAATCTTTATAAGCTAAATAAAAGAACTTCTTTTGTGTTTAATGTCTTTGAAGAGTGTATACCTCTAAATGAACTATTTATTTGAGACAATTTATTCTTTAGACTTTAGTCTTCTTAATCAATCTAACCTCAAAAAGTTTGTGTGGGCTTTCATTGGGGAAGTATGGGGTGGAATGCAAAACATATTTTAATTACAATGGTCTGATCATGAATCATGATGAACCATGAGTTTAAATTTCCACCGTAATCTTAACCGCTTAGTTTGACACATTGGTGAAAACATTATTATATTTTTCTCATTCCAAGATTTGAAAAATAGACCTATATATACATAAATATTTATATAGTTTTATCATCACAAATTACTTGTGATTGTCATTTAGATTATGAGAATATTATGTTGATGAATTGTAATAATGCATGAGTAAGTCTAACAATTTATTCTTTTGCCTCTTCATTACATAGCAATGTTGTGATAGTGAAAAAGATAGACAATATGGAATTAAAAATCAAACACTAGGAGCCTTGAAGGCTAAAATAATTTAATGAGATGAACAAATTTGTATATTATGGAGTTGGGGTTCATTAGTCTTAACTTAAATCATTTTGGTAGCTAAAAAGAAAAGAATGAAATCCATGAGATTTCAAATGGCAACTATGTATATATAATTGAAACTTGCATAATGCATAGAGACACCATCCATTAATACATATGTCCCTTGTTACCATTAGTGTTCATCTCTCAACATGCTTTTCTTAAATCCTTATACATACCCCTAGCTAGTTTCAATAACCATTCTTCTTCAGTTGATGACCATGCTATTTGCATTTTCAAAAGGTGATAAAAAAAAGAGTGTAGATGGTAAATCCTCTAAGGATCAAACTATCCTATAGCCATCATTAGTAACACATTTGGGGGTTGAAGCAGGATGATTTTGATCACATGTAACATTTCACATCCTATCAAGTTTAAAATTATGACATAATGTATCTTAATTTGATATACTCCTATTAGATTGTTGACTATCGTGGTGAATGTATTAGCTATGATTTCCATTTGTTAATTATCCATCTTACTTTTTAGCAAGGGGATTGATCACTAATTCTTGAGTATCTAAAAAATAATCCACATAATAATGAGTTTGGGGCTCACAAGAGCCTTACATTCATACACATATATACATACCATCAACAAATAGCTAGTATTTATGTCATTTCTATAAAGGATTATAAGGTATTCAAAGAGTTACCATTGAGGTAATTCACATTTGCATTACTTAGCACATTAGGTCATTCCAGGCCAAATTCTAGTTCTAATAGCTATATGTCAACATCTCGAATTCATCATATATTTCAATTTCATGATATCACAATTCAACATTTCATGTATTAATAATATAAATCATGTAATACACAATCACAATTCAATTATAACCCTCCTTGCTACTCCTTTCCAACCATAACTACATAAACCTAACCTTTTCCCTCTAGCACCCACCTTATGCCCCTCCAACATATTGGAACATGTAGATCTAGGATCTAGTTTATAATTTCCCACCATAACCCATCATTCTCATATCAAGCCTCAAAGGCTACTAAGTATTTAATCATTCCATTTTCATAATGAATATCACATCACTTTCATATCAACATATTTCATCATCTTTCATGACATTGTGTATTATTTCATGTCTTAAATAAACAATCAAGATTTGCATCATACAATCATTTATTGTAGTGATTATAATTTCAACAACAATCATAACTTCACAATATCACTTTTCCACAATCACATTCATTCATAACCATTGCAATGCTTTCTCAACTCATATTTGCATTCTTTTCTAAACTCAGTGTTTAAAAATCATTGTATGGACATCCATTGTATTAAACTTAGATTTGCATTCTTTTCTAAGCTCATTGTTTAGAAATTATTGTATGCACATCTATTGTGTTCATTAATTTTAGTTTATAAACCACTCCCTTAGGATATTGCATTTGCCATATATGTTTAATTGGACTTTCTATGGTTTTGAAACAAAGAAATAGAGTGCAGTTTTAAGTAAGGGAAAATGGGACTAAACAAATCGACACTATTTACTGAATGTGAGATTAGAACCATGAGTAGAATCATGGAGGAAAAAAAAGCATGATCACTATTAGGATCGGGAATTTATTTATGAAAGGCTCAATTCAACTTGACGAAAATATAGTTAAAAACATGAGTTTACTCACCAAATTTTGAAAACCTTCAAGAAGTCCAATTTCAAATGAGATCAAAATCATAATTAGAGCTGAAATATAGAGCAAGGTTGGTTAATTTGACTTGTAAAATTTTAGTTCAAATTTTGATTTGAATAGGTCAAGAAAAACTACTGGATTTCTATAAGCATAATCATGGGTTTAGTTCAAAATGATGTTATTCAACTTGCATAAGTAGAATTTGTATATTAATAGAAAAACAAATAGGGGAACTCATTTCCAGTAGAAAGACATACTATAGGATTTTATTATCCCATACTTTTGGAAGCATAAATGAACACAAACTCAACTATTTCAACATCTTACTCATTAGCATCTCAACAATCCACTTAATCATTAAGTTTCATCATATCATCACAAAACCCATTTTTAACAGCTTACACCAGATATTGAAAAATATCAAGGAAAAATATTGTCATGATTTGTACTCACCTTAATTGTTTAAACTGTAACTATTTCAACAAAATCTTCTATGCTCTTAAAATCAAAAGTAAAAGCATATGAGCTTCTAATCCTTTTTCCATAGATTTCTCTCATTAACTGATCGTATATGATTAAATTATGATTCCCTTATTATGAATAAAGCTATACCTAATAGATTTGAGTTTCAAAATGTCAAAAAATTTGATATGATATAAGAGTTGAATAATATCATGAATAATGATAGAAAACTTAAAAAATTCATAACTTAAGTTATAGTCAGTGAATCAATATAGTTTGGATGTCAAAAAGAAAAGGAGGAAGAGATGATTCAATAGTAAAAATTTAAGAAAATAACAAGAAAGATTGAGGGCTCACTTGGAAAGAGCGAGTGTGTGTGTGAATAGAGTGAAGCCAGCTAAGGAGGGGTTCAATAACTACAAGTTGACCACTTTCTTCTTTTTTATTTCTTCTATTTTGAATTCAAATTTAACACGCTTATCAATTTCCAAAAATCATGAAATTTGACTATAAATTAGTTAAATTAAACACCTTCATAATGAATATAATGTTATGCATATTCAATATCCATAACCTTTGTTTCAAAATTTTCAATGATTTTTGAAAACAGAATTTCAAAATTATGAGTTGTGTTCCTCGAGCATTCTTGATTAACTCTTTAATCTTCAAAGGATTCCTTAAATTAATATAATCAATTTCTACTTTTTTTGTGTCTCTCATAGCTCAAAATTTATAATTTCAATAATCTAAAAAACAAATTTGGCTCCCTTTTCTTGGATTTTTTCCAAAAGGCCATTTTAGTTCTAAATAATAATTGGAAATTTTAGGATATTAAATGCAGCAATCAAGCTTCACATCAAAATACAAAACTTATTAACAAACACAAACATATGTGTGTGTGTGTGTGAATAAGTTGGTGAATATGTTCAAATAAAATCATAAAATTATTAGATGAAAGAATACACTTATGACAAGTTTTCTAAGTGAACCCACACCTTATCATATGCACCCCTACCCCATGGAAGGATAAGGGCTGCTGCTAGCGAGCTGAGACCCCCAAGTCTATTGCTAAAACACCACCAGATGATTATGATTACAGCTAAGGCTATGATAGTGCCTGCAGCTACATTTGTGATGGTGGCTATTATGGTTATGGTGGTGGCTGTGATAGTTACTATTGTGGCTATAACTACTGCATAAGTGGTTACTTCATAGTGTGTGAGGAGGATGATGTGGAGATGTTGGGTGGGGTAGTTGCAATAGTGATGTGTCCACCGTCACCTCCTTTTACAGGTGGATCTCTAGGCCTAATTTCCCACCTTGACCTCCTTCTCTATCCGTATGAAATGATTGACTAGATAAAGACATTTGATATGATTTTAGATATAACAAGAAAATCAGGATAAAGGAAGAAAGTATATTCATTGGATAACCACCAAGTAAGTAGTACTATGGACTTTTTACATGACTACTCTTGCACTTTTCTATTGGAAACCATAAATTCTTTTTTTTTTTTTGCTCTTGCACTTTTCTATTGGAAACCATAAATTCTTTTTTTTTTTTTTTATACAAGCTATAAAGGTTATGGATTTAAAAATGTAAATTTTAAAGTCAAAATACTAAACCAATTGCTCTTTGGGTTATGTTTAAGCAAACTATGCATGAGATATATTCATATCTATACGAGAAGTCTCACATTATGCCATAAACAAATATGTATAAGGTATTTGTTAGAGATAAGTTTTGTGCCATTTTTAAAATTAAACTAACATCAAATGACTTGGAGTTTGAATGTGAAATTGTACAAAATGTTACAAGTATGTTTCTACTTTTTATAGGATGAAATAGATCTTACGTTTGAGTATTGTAGCTAAAGTTATGCATGTTTTATTAAACATGGTGCAGGGAGATTGGGCATATTCAAAATTTTGTCCACCTTGACATGCTATGCTTTTTTTAGCTATTTATGGCAAAAGACTCAAAAAAAATATAAGGATTCAAATTAAAGTAAAGGGATTCTTTCACAAGTTAGTTTCCATGTTGGTCTCATAGAATCCACTTATAACCATAGCCCATCAAAATACAAGTCTTAAATTCCATTAATCAATTACAACATTCATAAAAGAAGCTACACCACTAACCAACCTTGCTTTTAACTAAATTATATGCAACCAAGCCATCACTTTTAATTTTCTAGCATAGGCACACATAACTAATTTCAAACCATATTTTAATATTAACAAGTTTAGATCAAATTATTCTTCATTCAAATCTACAATTAGGATAATTAAAGGTATTGACAAAGGGAGTTAAGAGAATCTCTCAAACAAGAAGAAATGAGACTTTCCTTTTTGATCACCAAAGTTTCATGGTAGTCTTTGGAATTCTAGCTAAATACCATAGTAGCAACATCAAGATATACCAAGACTTTGAATGTTGGAAAGCATACATTGACAGAACAAATTCAAAAGACAAGAAGGAAGAAAAAGTTTTAAGTACATTTCTAAAACTGGTGTATGAATTAAATATGAACAAAACTATTTATTTAAACACCAAACAAAGTTTGCAATAGTAAATTTTATAGTTAAAAAATGAAGCTTCAATCACAAACGTTATAGTTTAAAGACAACAAACTTGCCAAAAACAAGTTTACTCTTAGTGAAAAAACATATTTATTGAGGTAGGATATTATCTTTTTGGGATTAAGAGTCTCTTCAATATAATATTGTGTTAGGGGCTCTTTAATACTTGTACATGTTGGATATTTAGAGGCAACAACACTAAAAATAATCTTTTACTACTTTTACTTATTTCAAATTAGCTAGGCCAAAATCCCATCAAAGAGAAGCACTGTTAGTGGTGTTTGTTATTACATTTTAAAAAACATAATAATTAACAAATATGTCTTATAGGAGTAGCCATTGGACTATGACGCACATGCTACTCTAAGGTATCTAGCAAGTTCTTGGCCTACTGGTTGTGTGCAATGAAACTTGCATAGGGAAAAGACACTAGTGATAGTAGCTAGGCAGTCATCAGAAGACACTTTGATGCTTAATGCTTAAGTCAATAATTAGACAAAGTATGAGAGTACTTGGTGTCAAGTAGTTGTCAAGCAACCTATGGCCATACTTGGATGAGTGTTCAAGTAGAAAGAGTCAAACAAGTAGATATTGTGACATTGATTTACGAGCAATCATCTCAAGTGTTTAGGGTAGTCTCCATAAGGTGAAAGAATAAGAAACATTTTGGTATTACCACTTACCTCATCATTCCTAGGGTCTTTTGGGTAAGGTGCTTGTGGTTTGGACTTGCTAATTGAGCAAAATTTTCCTTACTTTTGTATTGACATTTTCAACCATTATTTTAGTTTTAGTGTGATTATATTAATTTTGGCACTTTTTTTCACAGTTTTCATCATTGTAGGCTTTTCACATCAAGTAATCTCAATTGTTCATATTACCTTCTAGTTTCAAAAGGATCTTGGCTATTAGATTTTGGTGGGTATAAAAAGTCATCTTCCCTCATTCTCTTTTCACTTTTATGTTCAAATCCTTTGCACTCCTATGCTCTACTGCAACCTTAGCCTTTTGCCTATTCTCTGTCATCCTTGCTCCACTCTATTTTTCTGATGTTATTGTGGTTGCTGGTGATAATGCTTTCAGTTTGTGGCCAGTTGCTCTTGTTTTGGTAAGTTTCTCCCCCTTTGGTTTTTATTGCTCTTTACTCTGTGTTGTCTGCCGGCACCTGTTTCATCTCTAGGTTGGTCTGGGCTTATGAATTTCATTTTATTTCTAGCTTTTATCCCTCTATTCTCTATTCAACTACTTAAATATCTCCTTGATTTTTAGGAACATTCTTAGTCTATTTTATTCTTCTTTTTGGTGTTATATCTTCTCTATCGTACATCAAATTCCTTTTCAATACTCCTTCCATTTTGCCAATGAAAGTTTTGATGGAATTTGAGGATGCCAAAAGTCCAAAATCTTTGAGGTCTGCCTAGAGCCCATCTCTATCTCTAAGAAGTTCTTCATCTTCCTATGAAACTTTAACATCGAAAGTATCTTTGTTGACTTATTCTCTTTCCTCTTCGTCAGGTGCAAGGGTAGATCCTTGGCACCTAATGTTTGATAATTAGTCATGTCCTTTTAGGCAAGCATTAGGTCATCGTAGTAGTGCTATTGGTAGTAGTTGGGATATGGTGTTCATATTAGATGGTGAAGATGTGGAGGCATCTAGCCCTTATGAAGTTATTTGGGTAGCGGTCTATTGAGTGAGTTTTGTTTATGATGAGTTTTGTCACTCAAATTATGCAAGTGCATGCAGTCAATTGTGTAATAGAGAGTGAGTGAGTATCGTCTCTATAAGGATTGAATTTCATGCAACTTTAATGTAAAATTTTAATGGAGCAAATAATGATTTGTTAAGCTAACTAAAATGACTAACAAATTCAAATGACCAACTGAATTGTACTACTGAAATATGCAAGAAAAGAGGCACTGAATTCCCTAGAAAAGTGGATTAAGATGTGAATTAGATAGTTGAGATTGATGAA
>JANHAO010006099.1:0-21773 GCA_026873985.1 Saraca asoca
TGCCGCAAAAGAGATCAAAACGAGGGTAACCACAGTATGCATGTTGTCTATCTCTGATGTAGAATGGGAAGGTTATGTTTGGGCCGTTGCCACATGACTGGGGCTGGCAAGATTGGAACTTTGGATCCACAGAACAGAAGGTGATTCTAATTAGGAGAAAAAAGAACAGAAAATAGTAAGATTTTATGAAAGGACGATAATAAAAGGAAGCTAAGAAGCTCTGTCCGTTCATTTTTGGGAATTGGGATATGTTCCAAAGAAAGAAGGATGGAAGAGATGTGCAGAGGTGAAGGAAACAAATACTATAATATTTTTGAGGATATTGTGTTTGACCTGCGATTGAGTTCCTTTTTTGCTTTCTTCTTTTGAGTATAAATGGTTGTCTCTATCTATACTGTGCATCATATCTTGGACCAGTTTGAATGATTCATGAACAGGGACCAACTTGCCTAGTTGGGACTCTAAAGCAAGTTGAAAAACTTGACCGGCCTATCAACAGCTTGTCTTCTTTTTAATCAGATGAGATTAATTTATGTTTGGAAGTGTTTTAAGGTATTTTTATTTTATTATTTTTAAAAATAATTTTTAAAAATTATTTTTTTAAAATTAAAAAGTAAAAAATTTATTTAGATGTAAATTTTAAAAATAAGTATTTTTTTATTTTTTAAGATGAGAAAAATATATTTAATATTATTTATAATTTTATCATTAATGAAAATAGGTATTATTTTTTTTTTTTAAAAAAAATCTGAAAACAGATATATATAAAAATAAGAGAAAATATCATTTTGTTGTTTCTTAAAAATTATTTTTTAAAATTATTTTTTAGTTATACTTTTAAAAAATAATTTTTAAAAATAGTTTATCTAACAGATTTTTTTTATTTTTACATAAAAAAATTATTTTTAAAAACAGAAAAACTGTTTGCCAAACAAGGCATATGTTTACTGTCTTGGACAGAGGCAAGAAGAAAAACTTGAGCCGGGGATTTATATAAATTTTGTCAAACTTGTAATGAGTGAGAACAGATTTTTTGGTTCTTGCTTGAATATTGGTGCAACTTTTCGAAAGAAATGTGAAAATTTTGCTTAATTCTTTGCAATTTTTTTTGCCAACTTTTGGTGGCCTTCGCTTTGCTTGATGTTGCTTCGTTGTATCTTGTTAACTATTATAATAATAATAATAATAATCATTATATCTTGTTGATCAAAATAATAATAATAATAATAATTCTGGATATTTTTCTTTAATTGAAATTTGATTTTCTTTGCACATAAAATTTTTTAAATTGAATAAGAAAATGTTATGTTATAAGAGTAAATAAGAACTTTACTCATTATAATAAAGTTTTAATAAATTTTTAATGATGTGATAACACATAAGTGATAAGTGATGATATAAAATAAATTTATATTGAAAGTAAATCAAATTTATTTATTTTTTTCTTTAAATGGCTTAAAAATTTTCATATTTCAACCTTAGCAAAAAGGACTTGCAAAATATTACCTTTTATTACATAGAAATTTCCTATAAGGATAGTTTTTCATAAAAACAAGTATAAATTTTGTGCCAATTTTCTTATAAAGTTTAAAAGTCTTGTGAAAACTATGAAAGGTATGATTTTTTTAAGCATGGGAATTTACAACTTTGATATTGAATTTACAAAAATCTTTCTAATGTCATAAATGTCATGTCACTCTCACCTAAATATCACTAGACAGTATTCTTTTACTTGTTAGGAAATGACAAGTGAAAATAATTTTTAATGTTCTTTTTATCTCTTTTTCTTTTTCATTTAAATTTAAATTGTGGATAAAATTTTTGTATTTATTAATTTATTTTAATAATAAATTATTTATTTGAATTATCTATAATAAATTCTTAATTTAATTGTTTTAATTTTATTCTATTATGTTATTGAATTATTAATTTATTTTTATTTTTTTGAATTATTAAATAATATTTTTATTTCTATTTTTAACATTTGAATTATTTATTATTTAAATAATACAAATTTGGTATCCAATTTAATATCATTGATTTTCAACTTCCTTATTCTTTATGAAAATTATTTATTTAATAAAATTATTTGTATCCAATTTTTTGTCTAAATTTACTATATGTGTATGTATGCGTGTGAACTCTATGTAAATAATATATTTTGATTTTCAATATATATTATTAAAGGATGTTGACATCAGATTTTGGCTATGCTCCAAACTCCGACCAACGAAGGGTCTTCAGGATCTCAAGCTTATATCCGATTCAAATGTAATAGGACGACGAAATAAACAAGGATGAAGGGAAGAGTGGAGAAGAAGACACAGAGTTTAACGTGGTTCAGTCAAATCCAAATATCATTGGACCCTACGTCCAAGGCAGTGTGCTATTGCAATGGTGAATTTACAGTGTTACAATGTTGCTCTTTATTTTTGGTAGAGCCTCTGCATAGAAGAATCGATTATCTCCCTCCTTCTAACAATGCAATCTTATTTATAGAGGAATGAAGAGTTACATGCATTAATTACAAACTATAGCTGTGTTACATCAAGCTATAAATAGAAAAGACAGTAAAGAGGCTATAATTCAGCTATTGCAGAATGTAGACTGCGGGGTGGGCCCTTACGGTTGGCTGCAGATTGAGGCTATCGGCATCTGTTGCTTGATGTCGTTGTGCTTGGCAGAGTGCTGGACGCCCCGAGCGGGAGTTCCTGGCTTGGGGGCACCATGAGGCTGAGCAGGGTGCTTGGCGGCCTAGTAAGTTAGTCTTGTGATCTTCTTACTGTGTCACTTCCTTACTGCCTCGCTGCCTTGCGAGGCGAGGCTTGCATCGCAGGATGGTTCCGGGAAAATCTTCGTTGTGCCACTTTCTGATGGACGAAGCGAAGCTCACTGAGTACTTTTGGCGTGCCCGAGGCTACGAGCACTCGAACCAATTTTCACATATAACATAAGCCCCCCAACTTACAGCTCACTATGTGGGCTGGGAGTTAAGACTTTGCAATTCCCGATCCATCAGAATCTTACTTCATGTATTTCGATCAGCTCGTAGCCAGAGCCTTCTAATGCAGATCTTCCTTGTTGAGGTCTTTCAATGAATGAAAGTTTCTTTTTCACAATTTTGATTTGTTATCATTTTGGTTTGAACCATCTGTGCGACCTACAAGCAATCAGAAAATACCATGAGTTGCGGACGGGAGTGATGTTGTGCTTGGGCCGATCTTGTGGCCAAATGCGTATGAGAGCTGCAACTTAGTTGAATTCACATGGGAGCTGCGAAATTAATAAATGAGCGATCTTGTGCTTGGGCCAATCTTGTGGCCGAATAGAAGGGTGGCCGATCTTGTGGCCAGGGCGATCTTGTGCCCAAATAAAAAGTGACCGATCTTTGGTCAGCGCGATCTTGTGCCCAAATAAAAGGATGATTAATCTTGTCGTCAGGGCGATCTTGTACCCAAATAAAAGGTGATCGATCTTGTGATTGGGGTGATCTTGTGCCCAAATAAGTGAGTATTTTTTAGTGTCTCCACACCTCAACGAGTAGACAATTACACTGACATAAATGAGTCTATTTTGAGCGTGTCCATGCCTCAGCGAACCCGCAGTTCAACTTGCTAAACGAGTTTATTTTGAGCGTCTCCACGCCTCAGCTAGCCCACAACTCAACTGGCTAAACGAGTTTGTTTTGAGCATCTCCACGCCTTAGCGAGCCTACAGCTTAACTGGCTAAACGAGTTTGTTTTGAGCATCTCCATGCCTCAACGAGCCTACAACTCAACTGGCTAAACGAGTTTGTTTTGAGCATCTTCATTCTCAGCGAGCCTATAGCTCAATTGGCTAAACAAGTTTGTTTTGAGCATCTCCATGCTATAGCGAGCCCGCAGCTCAACTGGCTAAGTTTTCGTTAATTCTTCTTTAGATTGAGCTCTGGGGGGCCTCAACTAAATGAAGGATTAGAGTGTGAAGCCTTTCATAAGGTTTACGGTAAGTTAACAGCATACGGACTGTGGGCGTTGTGATAGTAGGGGACCACTCTCACTCGGATCCCGCCGAGATGATCCATACTATTGCCTAGAAGGTTACACAGCGTAATCATGCAAACAATCTCTTTTGATGAGATCCTCGATAGCATCTTACAATGCCCAGCATTCCGAAGTGACGTGCCTGAACTCGTTATGATATGCACAAAATTTTTCCCAGTTGACTCTGGACTTGCTGGGAGTCTTCAGAGGCGAAGGTTTCCGAAGTCTTCCTTGTCCCTTTCCATTGTGAAGATTTTGTCCTGAGCATCTGACAAGATGCTATAGGTGCTATGGCGAGCTTGGAATGGGGGTCGCTCATCCTTGCTCTTCTTTGCAGGTTGGAACTCGGGGTTGTCATTCTCATTCCCATGGTTATTCCTTTTCCTACTCGGAACTGAGCCACTTGTTTCAGTTCTCTGTGAGCCGAAAGTCTCGTCCCACTTGATTTGTTTCACGACCCGTTCATAGAACTCACCCAGGTTGCCCATCAGGGATTTGCACAGGCTCTTAAATATTTTTCCATCCCTGTGGAGTTCCGTCGAGATGGCAGCCAGAATAGCCTCATCCGAGGGTTTCTCTACATTATTGGCTTCGTGCCTGAAGCGAGCAAGATAATCTTTCAACGCCTCCTGCTTACCCTGGAAGATCGTAGCGAGGTGGCATTGTGGTGCGAGTTGCTTCCGCAATGCTTAGTATTGATCGACAAACTTCTCCTGACATTTCTCCTAACTACTGATGCTGCGAGCTGAGAGACTCTTGAACCATGCTCGAGGGACTTCACCCAAAGTAGCAAGGAAGACGTGGCATTTGGCCAAGGGACTGCAAGCTTGAAGATCCATCTGGATGTTGAACAGGTCCAGATAGTTACACGGGTCGCTGTCTTCATCATACAACGGGATGATTGGAACTTTAAGGTTACACGACAGAGGTTCCTCCATGATCTCTCTAGAGAGAGGGGTTTGCTCCTCAAAGTGCCCTTGGTCATTTTGAGTTCGAGGGTACTCCTCCAAACACTTGACTCTTTGAAGGAGACCTTCCACCATGACACCCAAGCCCCCCAGTCCTTAGCTAGGGACTTGGTGGTTTGGTTCATTACCCTGGCCGTGTGGATGACGATGCGAGGTTCGCTCTGGGTTGGCTTCACCGAAATGTCCAACCTTGGGTATGGCGGATTCAGTCCATGCTTGCACATTCTGGGCTTGTGCCTGCACTAACATTGTGACCATTTTAGTCAGTTCTCCTATCATGTGCTCGAGTTTCTCTTGACATTAGAGCCAAGTCTGTGGCTCGTCGACACCGTTGGCGGCGAGGACCAGTTATGCCGGACTATTTGAAGGAACACTAGTAGTTGCTCTGTCGATGGGAGCAGTAGATGAGTCTATTGTAGAGACATGGCCATCCGGAGTATGGCGTTACGCATTTGAGGCTCTAGTGGCTCTTCCTTTAGCCCTTGTAGAAGGAATGAATCAGAATAGGTGAGATCCCCACAGATGGTGCCAAAATGTTGATGTCAAATTTTGGCTATGCTCCAAACTCCAGCTAACAGGGGGTTCTTCGGGATCTCAAGCCTGTATCCGGTTCAAATGTAATAGGATGACGAAATAAACAAGGAAGAAGGGAAGAGTGGAGAAGAAGACATAGGGTTTAACGTGGTTTGGCCAAATCCAGATATCACTGGACTTTACGTCCACGACAATGTGCTATTGCAATGGTAAATTTACAGTGTTACAATGTTACTCTTTGTTTTTAGCAGAGCCTCTGCATAGAATAATCGATTTTCTCCCACCTTCTAACAATGTAATCTTATTTATAGAGGAATGAGGAGTTATATGCATTAATTACAAACTACAGTTGTGTTACATCAAGCTATAAATAGAAAAGACAGTAAAGAGGCTACAATTCAACTATTGCATAATATAGACTGCGGGGTGGGCCCCTATGATCGGCTGTAGACTAAGTCTGTCAGCGTCTTTTGCTTGATGTCGCTGCGCTTGGCAGAGTGCTAGGCACCCTGAGCGGGAGTTCCTGGCTTGGGGGCGCCATGAGGTCAACAGGGTGCTTGGCGGCCTGACGAGTTGGTCTTGTGATCTTCTTACTGCATTGCTTCCTTGCTGCCTCGCGAGGTGAGGCTTACTTCACGAGATGGTGCCTGGAAGATCTTTGCTATACCTCTTTCTGATGGGTGAAACGAAGCTCGCTGAGTGCCTTTGGCGTGCCCGTGGCTACGAGCACTCAAACCAATTTTCACATATAACAAAGGATAAGTGATTTTACCACCATATATTATCATCATATTCATCATATTTTTCTCAATTTTTTTGTAAAAGAATTTTGCACAATTTTTTGTATAAAAAATTTATGTGCACAAACAGCATAATTATATGCATTTAATTTTTTATTAATTTATAATATTTTTCTTTTATACCTTTTTCATGAAAGGAAGATTTTATCATTTCAACTATCTTTAGTATCCAATGACGTATCTTTGATATTTTTATTAAAAAATTCACTTAATTCTTTCATAATTGATATATAAACTATAATCTTTTTAGTTCACATAAACTCAATTTGTGTTTAAGTAATTAGTATTAAGTAAAAAATATTATTGATGTTAAGTAATTAATCTTATATATAAGAGTGCTATTATTTTATAATTTAACACACAAAAAATTATTTATAAAATGTATTTAAATGGACTATTTTTCTTAAGTAAATTAATTTTAAATATTTTAATATTTAATTATGCCAATAATATATATTCTCATATGCTTTCAAATCACTATCCTTTTTTTGTATGCTATACTTCTACAAGATATTATATAATCAAATACATTCTTATCTTACATCCCAAAAATTATAATTATTATCTAATTAATGATATTTAATTCAATTACACCTAATACTTAAATTGCATGCAAATAACACTCAATTGTTATTCAAACAAATTAGGATTTTATTTAAATTATAGTTGTTATCTAAACAAAATGACACTTTATTTAAATTGTATGCAAATATATAATACTTAGTCAATATTTGCACAAAGAATAATTTCTAATGTGCTTAGAATTAAAACTCACACAATTTTTTTTAAAACGCAAAGTCAATGCATGAATACATACTTACACGCAAGCACACGAATACATACTCTCTCTAATATATATAAGGTACTTTTGGATTAAAATAATTAAATTTTTTTTATATTATGATAATTGACCAAATCAATTAGTATATTAGGTAATATCTAAAAGCTATAAATTAATATTATGGAAGCAAAAAATTGGATTTTGAAACAAAATTTTTCAAAAGGAAGAAAAACAAATCAAAATGGAAAAGTAATTAAAAGAAAGGCAAAAATTTAAGTGCAACATAGAGCTGCTTCTGTGCATTTTTTTTTGAAAGTAAGTTTGGCAAATATGTTTAAAAAGACATACAGATGGTTGAATTGGCACCTTACATTCTCATACCTAAAATAATATTTAGTATATAGTATATATCATTTATAATTTACTTTATTTACTTATCATTATATGATAGTTTGTAAAACATTTGTTTAACCATTAAAACACCAAATTAAATTTCTCTTTAATTGGCTTTGTTTAAGTGGATAACAATGTGTAATAGATATTTAGTTATAATTATAGTCCTATTTCATATGAATCCAACTATACATACATGCGTGAAACACACTTCGAAATATTGATGCTAGATTTGAATGAATTATTATTTCATATATTATCTTTTGTGATAGCAAATGCTTTAATAAGATAATTTCACCTATCAAATTTTATATATTTTAATTAGAATTATATTTATTGTAAAAACCAAAATTCAAGAATAGATCACAGGTTGAGGTGAGGAATAAAATGTTTGTTAATTTTTTGATTAAAGTAATCAAAATAATAAAATAAATAATTTTTAATTTTATATTTTATTAAAATATGTGTAATACTAATTTATTTTATCCATATTCTAATTTGTTGTACTTGTATATAGTTTAAAAATAAATTTTATTCATATTAATGTTCAACTATAATCATATTCTTATTAAATATTTAATCCTTTTTATAAATATAATCTTATATGTTAAATTATAAAAATTTGTGTGTATGCACAAATATTAAACAAGTTTAATCTATATATATCTTATTAATTGGTACTAAAGAAATAAAGGGATCAAAATTCGAGTATAGAAAATCTTATATTGTATGAAGATTACAGAAAACTGTAATAAAGATTAATGTGTTTTTAAGTTTAGAACTATGTACCATATGTAACAAAATTTCACCAAAGCTGTTAATGTCTTTGTTGACTCAATTAGTTATTAAATAATTTTCTACCCATTTCAACAATTGGATGTTGTCACAATGCGTTACGTGTTTGAGGTTAAACTGGCGACTGTATTTGAATGAAGTTTCGAGGTCAAATTGACTATAAACGCTGAAAATGTTCCGGAGAAAAATAAATTAATAATAAGGTTTTGTCACGTTGGTTGGTGTAATCTTTTAATTTTTTTTTTGTTAAAGTTGCATTGCAAACAGCAAACTTACGTGAAAACATTGAATAAGAATAATACATTAGAATAAAAATTTGGAGAAGCTCAATGTGAGAATATTAAATAAGAATGATATTTTAAATGATGAATGAGAATGTGAGGAAGTCTAATATGAAAATATTGAATAAGAATAATACATTGAATGAGAATGTGAAAAATTCAATATGAGGAGAGAATGAATAAAAATGTGGCCCTCATGACTCAATTTTAGATTAATTTCTGTATTAAATAAGAGTGTGATATTTCATTAAGTGTGGATATTCATTGTATCCTTTTAATGGAATGATACATTAACTAGCAGTATAAGAGGTCCTTATTTCACCTATATATATGGGCCTGTGTCTCTATCTAGACGTCCCAATTTAAGATAGGTAAAAAATTAAAAAATACTCTATTCTATCAATTTTTTCATGTGTTCGGACGTTTAAGAAATCAATCAAGATTATCAAGTTATGGCTGGAGGTTAATTTTCGCTGTTTAATATATATATATATATATATATTATTTATAAAGATTTACAACTTATGCTTAAAACCACACCCATTTTTTTTTTATTAAAGACAGTTACAATTTGGTATCAACTTTATACGTAACAAACAAAGTGGAATACTATGTAAAATGCTGCAATATAATTTTTTAATAAAAAATATTACATTTTGTAGAATAAAAATCACAAGAAGTATAATTTTTTATAAATAATCTTTCCATGCATACTCCTATAATGGAACAACTCATTAATTAACGAAAAAAATATAATTTAATTATTTATGATATATTTTAAATTTATTTTGTACATCTATAATTTAAAGTATTAAAATTAATGTATTTATAAATTGTTTTATTAACATTTTGCTTCCGTCAACCATTTTTTATATATAAAAAAAAGATTTTACCTTTTTTTATCATGTGATATTATTTGTTTCATATTTAAAGTTATAAAATTAAGAATTTAAGATTGTGCTAATAGTAAATTTAATAACTTATTTCTTGATTTCAATTTTGACCTAAAACATCATTTTACTAATTATTTAATCAAATCATAGAACCTTGTTACTCATAATATTTCTTAGTTAAATTTTATAATTTTAATAAAGAAAGAAAAAAGGTCATTTGATGAAGTATAAATTTTATTTATTTTTTTATACAAATAATTTAAATTAAATAAAATATTAATAAAGATAAATTATAAATAATTTTTTTAATATTTTAAATCATATATAAATAAAATAAACTTTAATTTTATTATAAATTAGATGACTTCAATGATTATTTTGACGGGACTTTTTAAATATTAAAAGCGCGCCGCATACGACAACCAAACCTCAAATTACTTTTCAAAGCAAATGCGATTGTTGAACCTTACCACACATTCAACACGTTTAATTTCAGCGGAACTGCTGCCGAACTGTGTTGATTTTGACGAGCACTGAAACAAGTTAAGACTTCTCGAGGACAAGGCCACGCGAAGTTACAACGTTTATTTTTTGAAATTATTATATTAATTCTTTAATCAAAATTTTAATATAATATTATATTAATAATATTTTATGATATTATAAAATAAATAAAAATATACAGTATTTAAATATTATCTATTTCAATATAAAATTTATAAAAATAATATTAAAAATTGAAAATTATAAAAATGATAATAAAATATATCAATATCATACATTTATTATATATATTTATATAAATGGTATTTCATAGCAAACCAAATTTTTTAGCTCCGTCCGCTGCTCCATCTTTTGAAAGTCGTTTTGTCAATTATTGACACAAATGGCATCATTTACGAAGATTTTCATGGTGTTAGCGTTAGTGTGATTGCGACCATAGAAACAATGAAACAAAACAAAGACCAAAGGAAGGTCAAATGAACGAAATCAAACCGACAATTGAAAGTAGCCACTCCACAAGTTTATAACTTCTTCTTACTTGTACCTTTTCTGTTTTTTTTTTTTTTTCCTTCGTAATTTCCTATACCACTCGTTGATTGCCCTCTCCAATTTCTTTAGGCCAAGTCCAAAATGGAGGTTTGAGGCCCTTGTGGCTTTTGGTATTAAGTGCTTGAAACTGAAATAGAACCCCAAGTGTGAGACATTCTTATGTTTTATTTTTGATTTTACGAAATAGAAAAAAGAGATTATTCTTAAAATTTAAATGAATAATAAAAATAGTACATAAATTTTAAAATCTTATATATATAAATATATTACTTTTTAAACTTTTAAAAAAAATATAATAAAATTATCTATATTACTATTAAAATTAAATGAGGTGATGTACGTGAGTCATTCATAACTTCCAAATTGATATTTAATTTTTATTTCTTGCGTGTTAAACCACCATTCAGTTCTAAAGAAATTCAAACTTTATGCTAAATTTTTTGATGAAAACTGAAGAGGATGACCAAATATTTTTATGTTTGAAATACCTTCTGAAATTTAAGATAATGTTTTTAGATTTTATTAAACTGAATCTGTATTATCTTGTGTATTCTATAAAATTTTATTCTTTTTTTTTCTAATATATATTAGTTTTGTAAATGATACAAAATTTTTCTAATTTTTGTTTAATGCAATTGTTGAATATGTATTTTGTATTATAGGTTAAATTTTTGTGCTTGCAACTGAAATATGATTATGTTTTTGTATTTAATAAAAATGCAAGAGAATTTTGTTTTATTTCTTCTTAAAATAGAGTATAAATAAACTACTTGAGCTATTTTATTAGAAAAAGTAAAAAAATAAAAAAAACAATCTTTCTATTTATTTGGTTGCAAATGATTACTTTCGTCCTACATGATTAAATAGAGAAAGGGTCACAAGCTAGATGATACTTCTTTTAGTTTTTAACAGTAACATAAATAGTTACACTTTTTTAAAAGTTTAAATAATAATATGTAGAATTTTAAAATTTATATAAATGCTAATTTGTATTTTCCCCTTCATTTTAAAGAAGAATAAGTTAGAAGGAAAATCCTAACTTACAGACATTGTGTAATTTTTTTCTTTTACTTTGAAACTCGGCATTGTTTCCATAAATTATTGACCAGATTTTTTTTGCTTTTGCTTTGAAACTCATTATTGTATCCATTTCAATTGCATGCAATTTACTCCATTTCATTGACATTATATCAATTTTAATAACAAAAACAAGACATATGACTTATATGTGGATTCTTTTAACGAGTATCGTGTCAATATACAATTATCTTATTATATTTAACACAAATCCTTGCCATCTATATTATACGAATATCAATATATGGATATGGAAAAACACAGATACAGATACAGAGATATGACATTTTCAAAAAATATAGGATACCGACACGTGAGAGATATGTGTAAATAATAAAAATATAATGACATATTTATAAATATTAAAAAATATTGTACTTATTTATAAATATATATTATAATTATTATTTTTTTTATATAAAAATAAATACTCATAATATTAAATAATAAGGCATAACAAATAATAAGTTAGAAATCGAGCTTAACACGTGTGTTGAAATAGAGAATGCGTGTCCGAACTTTTTGAAATTATAGATACGACCCCAGAATCGAGCTTGACACACATGTCAAAATAGGGAACGAGTGTCTGAATTTTTTAAAATTACGGATACAGGCCCAACACAATGAATGTCGGTGTTAGAAACGATATCCACACGCAGACACACTGCTATATGAAGTGTTGGTGCATCGTAGCTTGTCATAAATTAGGATTTTTATTTTTTTATTAAGAAAGGTAGAAAGAGAATGTTTAGGCAATATAAATAAAAACCTAAAGCTTCTAACCACAATTTGGATTGAAGACAATATTATTTATATGTTTTGATGTTATAAGTGTTAAAATAAGTTACATATATGCTATACAATCTGTTTCTATTATTAAAATTGCTGCTGATAGGATAAAGTAAATTACATGCAACTAATAACATAGATGGCGTAGCTAAATTTTAAAGTACGAAAAAATAAATTACATCTAACCATAATTCATAAGTTAACATGATGGTAATTTGGGATTTATTCCCATACGGCTTCAGCTCAAGGGTATATGGGTGCTCCCTTTCCATTTGCATCTCCAAGGCTAAAGTGGGGAACCCATTTGCCATTCGTAGTGGATGGCAGAAGCCAGTTTCATGTTTTGCTAAGGGAAAATATTTGTCTTCTACTATCATAACAAATATTTTTATTTTCATCTAATTTCTTGTACATTTATCTTAAATTTATATAAAATTAAAATAATTTAATATGAATAGTTATAATATTATTCTAAAATGTTATAATTTAATATAAATGTTTTAATTTTTTTGTTGGAGATGGAAAAACTTTCTACCGAAATTGCAAACCTTGTGGGAAGTTGTAATTTTTATGTAAAATTTTTTGAAATTTTTTTAATATAATTTTAAATAATGGAGTTGCAACTTGTAATGTATTTGTTAGAATTTCCCATACTGACTTACTATAGTTTAATTTTGTATTAAATTGAATTATTAGAATATCATAACAATATTGTAAAATGAACTAATTAAAGTGTGATAATGTTATTGGGCCTAAATTGACATATAGATCAATAGTGGACATTAGTGATGTGAACCTTATAACTAAGCGTACAATGATGGGTCAACTGGTCCAATAGAGTTATAACAAGATAATTCCTACTCACATCCTAGTAAGAATTGTAGTCATCCCATTTGAGGCTTCAAACAATTCTACCTCCTTTTCTCTGCTAGGGTTTGTGAAGAATAAACTTGATTAGGAGATTTTGCATTCATGGACTCACAATTAACACTAATTACACTAATTATTTAATAATTAAACTGTTTGTATAGATTAATGTTTTATAACATGATATAAAAAATCTAGCTATTGACTAATTTTTATTCCCTCAATTTCTAACAATTAATATTAGAACCAATTTTTCTTTTATGTTGCAAGGCTTGATTTGTGCAAAATTTTGTTTAGTGATTAAACTGTTGAAAAATTCATAATTTATGATGAGAAATATTATGGGTTTTACATGAAATTTTTTCTGCCTTTCTATATTATTGTTTTGCATGAATTGATTGAGAATTTCTTGAATTTCAAGATGAAATCACAAATATGACTAGTGTAGGTTTTCTAAAAATTGATTACAAAAATTCTAAATAATTTAAAGTGATATTTTTAAATTAATTTGTAGTTTCATCTCAAGAGAATATAACGAGTAAAACGTATAAATTAATTTGGACAAAACAAATCAATGAATAGAGTTCTCAATGAAATTTTTTAAGCTGACCATGGTTGTTTAAGTTACAAGATATCAAAATTTAATCTAGTTTTTAGAGTTTTGTTCAAATTCATTGATGATTAATTATTAGAATGATAAAGTATGTAAAACCCTTAAATCAATTTGAAAAAGAAAAAGGAACTAAAATTGCACTTTATGTTTGAAATTTTAGGGTGAAAATTTCCAATCAAGTTCAATACACTTTTGATTGAAATTGCACAAATTTTTTCAGATTTTGTAAAATTAATTGAGGGGATAGATGTAGATAAAGTTGGGGAATAAAACCCACAAAACAATTTGAGTCAAAGGGGTCGAATTTGAGGAAAATTGGAATGGTCAGCTTAGGAGAAAATAGGTCACACAAACCTAAATAATCTAGAAAATAGGCGAAAAAGATAACCAAGAGTGTTCGTGCCTTGCCCACGTGCAACAAAGGTATGTGTAAGCCACATGCTACCATTTTGGTGGCAAACAACGATGTTCATTGCACCAATAGGCTCCAATAGCTTTGAGGTGGTTTTTATGAATATTTTTAAGATTTTTTTGAAAATAAAATTATTTTATTTATTTTTTCCAATTTATTTGTGTGCTAATTTGTTATTTTTTGGGTATGAAAATTCTACTATCTAATTCTTATGTATTAGACTACTATATATAATTTTTCCAGAATTTTTTATGCTATTTGATTATTATTTAATTTTGCATGTTTATATGCATGAAATTGGAATTATGTTACTTATATTATATCATGAAATTTTGTATAATTGTGCACTTACCTATCGAAGAACCAATTGCATAAAATTTTATTTTACTGAAATAAAATTTTTTATTGTATTAAGGAGAGTGTTATATTAGTAATATATACATCATATTAGTGTTAAATAAAAAACATAGTTTGTTAGAGATAACATGAGTGTTAGAATTACATATTATATTCTTAAAATTTTTAAATGCCATTTCGATGTTAGGTTTTAGGAATATAATGTTCAATTTTTAAATGCCTTATCGATGTTAAGTTTCATAGTATAATATTGTTTGCAATTGTATAGTTTGTGTTTTATGAGGAAAATAATAGCATGATTAAGTTATACATGTGTTATATAATGATTATAATTAATTTCATAAGTTGTTTTTCCTTGGCTTCCTTACCTATGTAATTGATCTTTATGAACACGTTGAATAGGACCAACTATGAGGACTTGACTGAATCTCTGAAATTATATTTGGCAACCACTAACTTTGATCTGGGTTTGAGAGTTGAAAAGCCTGTGATTGATGATAATTCTATTGCTACTCAGAGGGCTCAACACGAAAGGTGGATGCATTCAAACATGGTCTGTTTGATGGTGATGAAATACACTATAGATAAAACCATCAGGTAGAGTGTTGTTAATTCACAAAAGGCCATGACCTTCATAGATTTTGTTCCTAAAAAGCATGCAAAATTTGACAAGATTGAAAAGGCTCACTACTTCCCTTTGCTTCAAAAAAAATGCTTATGACAAAGTTAGCGGAGTTCAAGAGCACATCATGAAATAAGTACATTATTACAACTAATTGAAAGATATGAATGTTGGCTTAGGAGATATTTTCTTGATTTGGCATACTTTAGAATCTCTCCCATCTTAATCCTATATTCTGAAAATCTCTTACAGTATCCAAAAAGGTGAATGAACTATCATTAAAATGATATCCATTACTAGTCAAGTTGAAAAAGATATGAAGAATGGGAAGATTGAAGCTACCAATTATGTTTCTCATGGTTCCAAGTCAGGACAAGGAAATAAATCACTTCAAAAAGATAATAAAGGCAAGTCAAATTATGAAAAGAAAAAGAATGAGATGTATGAACAACATCACAAACCTAATAAGTCCTTGTTTAAGTGATCTTGTACATTCTGCAAGAAGTATGGCCATAAGACAGTTAATTGCTTAAAATTCAAGAAGTGGCTTAAAAAAAAAATGGTAACCATCTAGCTCTAGTATAGTATGCTTTGGTTTTTTGCATTTTTTACAATTCGGTATCAATTTTATGTTAAAAAGATTATACAATTTGATATCAGCAATAAGAGAGTTGATTGCTTAAGATTCAAGAAGTGGCTTAAAAAAAAAAAAGAAGGGTAACCATCTAGCTCTAGTATGCTTTGAATCCAATATTGTTGATGTTCCATTGAATGCTTTGTGGTTGGATACTAATGCAACTATTCATATAACGAATTGTTTATAGATGCTTAAATATATAAGGAAACCAAATGATGGAGAACTAACAGTTAGACAAGGGAATAAAGATAGCGTGCAGGTAGAACATATTAAAGTTATTTATTTGTTTTTATCTATTAGTGATATTTTAAAAGTGAAAGATACTATTTATGTACCTTTTATGAAAAGGAATTTGATTTTAGTTTTTGTATTAAACCATAATGGATATTCTTATTATTTTGGAAATAGAATTTTTAATTTGCTTTATAATTTGCTATTGTTGGCACTGGTTTCTTATGCAATGGTTTGTATAAATTTGATTTAGATCTTGTCTTTGCAAATTCTGAAAACACGATTGTCGGAAAAAAAAAGAAGGGAAAAGTAGATGAAAAATCCTTAATTCTTTGCATAGGCATTTGAGCCATATTTCTTGAGAAATGGTGAAGAGATTGATAAAAATAAAAAAAAAAAAAAGGTGTGTTACATGATCTAGATTTCTCAAATTTTTATAGATTGCATCAAGAAAAAAACTCCTTGCTAGAATTAGAAAAGGAAAAAGAACTAAAAAATTAGATATTTTGGAGTTGATCCCCATTGATATTAGTGGACCATTTCATCTAGTGTTATGGGTAGATACAAGTATTTTATCACTTTTAGGGATGATCACTTAAAAATTCGGATGGGTAAAGCTTCTCATAGAGAAATATGAATTAGATGCCTTCAAGAAATTCAAGGCTATAATTGAACTCAAGTTGGGTAAGCAAATTAAATATGTTAATTCTGATATAGGTGATGAATATTGTGGTAGACATGATAAAACAGGGAGAAAGCATGATCTTTTAGCTAGATATCTAGAAGAGTGTGAAATAAACATTAATTATACCATGTTTGGAACACTAGAGCAAAATAGAGTTGCTAAACACAAAAACTAAATGCTCATGGATATAGTAAGGAGTATGCTAGCCCATTCTTCTTTACCAGATTTTTTATAGGGTAAAGCTTTGAAAAATGCTACATATGTTTTGAATCAAGTTCCCAGCAAATCTATGCCTAAAACTCTATATCAACCGATATATGGAAAAAAGCCTAGTTTAAGGCATTTTCATGTTTAGGGATGTCAAGCTAAGTTAAGGCCATACAGTCCATTCACAAGGAAACCTGATTCAAAGACCATAAATGGATACTTCATCGAATATTGTAAAAGCTTTAGAAGAAGAAATTTTAAGTTAACTCATTCTATAAGAGTTGTTGAATCAGACCATGCTATCTATTTAGAGGGTGAGCTAAAGATTGGGAGTGAAGCACCTCATATCACTTCTTTTAGAGAAGAATAAAGTGTTATCCCACTAGTGATTGAAGAGCAGAGTGTTATGCCACTAGTGACTCCATTAACTAGAGCATCTCAAATAGTTCCACAAGGTGATCCATTGTAACCAGTGATAGAAAATAGATAATTAGATGTTTTAATTAAAGAAGTTCCTTTAAGGAGATCTTAAATGATACGTTAGTAGGCAATTTCAAATGATTACATGATTTATTTGCAAGAGCATAAGTTTGATGTTAATGATGATTCAAATCCTATAAACTTTTTAAAATCCATTTCTAGTCCAAACTCTTTAGAGTGGATGAATGCTATGAAAGATGAATTGACTTCAATATATAAGAATAATGTATAGGATCTTAAGGAATTGCTTCTTGGTTGCAAACTAGTTGGAAGCAAATGGGTCTTTAAGACCAAGAGTAATGCTCGAGGTGAAACTAAGAGGTATAAAACCAAATTAGTAACAAAAGGCTATACTCAAAGAAAAAGCATAGAGTATAAAGAAATTTTTTCACTAGTTTAGACCTAAAACTCATTTCAAATTTTTATGGTAAAACTCATTTCAAGTTTTTATGGTGCTAGTGGCTTGTTTTGATTTAGAGCTTCAATAGATGGATGTTAAAATAACCTTTCTATATGGTGATTTATTAGAAACTATTTACATGAGACAACTAGATGGTTTCCAAGATAAAAGTAAAGAATACTTAGTGTATAAATTGAAGAAGTCCATATATATGATTTGAAACAAGTGTTTACACAATGGTATCTTACATTTGATAAGATAATGACTTCTCTTGGTTTGAAAGAGAATACTACAGATCAATGTAACTTTTACTTGATAAGTATGATAAATTTATGATCCTTATGTTGTATGTTGATAATTTGCTCCTTGCTAGTAATGATATATGCCTATTGAATGAGATAAAAGCAAACATCATCATAAAATTTAGACACAAAGGATCTTGGTGATGCCTTTTTTGCATTGGGCATATAAATCCATTGTTATAGATCCCAGGGCTTTCTTAGCTTGTCTTAGAAATCATATATCAAGAAAGTGCTCGAAAGGTTCAATATGACTACGTGCTCTCATAGCGCTACAACCATTCAAAAGGGTTAGATTCTTTCTAAAGCCTAGTATCCTTAAAATGATGAAGAGAAATCAAGAATGAAAGTGATCCTATATGCTTCTGGTATAAGTTGTATAATGTATGCTTAAGTATAAACACATCGTGATATGTTTTTGTAGTTAGTGTACTAAGGAGATATTTGAGTGATCTTGGTAAAAGACATTGGACTACTACAAAGAAAGTTATTAGGTACCTGCAAGTTATAAAGAATTATATGCGAACCTACAAGAGATCTAATGATCTTATTATTACAAGTTACTTATACTCTGATTTTACTGGTTGTCTATATGATAAAAAATCCATATTTGGATATGTTTTTATGATGGTAAAAGGAGTTTTTTTTTCTTTTTTGTGGAAAAGTGTTAAGCAATCACTTACAATAACCCTTACTATGTAAGCAAAGCATGTCACATGTTATAAAGTCACTTGTGATGTTGTGCAGTTAAGAAATTTCATATATACCATTGATATTGTTGAAAGCATTTTAAAACCCTTAACCATATATTATGACAATATTGCTATGATAAGATTCTTTCATAACAATAAAATTTCTACCTATACAAAGCACTTTGATATGAAATATCAATTTGTTAGTGAGAATTAGAGAAGATGCACATGCATTATACTTGCATTGAGCATGTTTCCATCGATTGTAAGCTTACGAATCCACGAACTAAAGGCTTAGCAATGCAAATGTATTATGATCATGTTAAAAATATAGGATTAGCTAAGTCTTTTGATATTCAAGGTTATTGGGAGTTTCTTTTGCGTTATGTTGAAAATACTAAACTTATTTTAATTATAATCTTGAGGTTCATATTATTACAGTATTAATGATACTGCCATATGTTTTATATATATGACGACGGTTAAGACCGACAAAGATAATACTGAACTACCTTAGCTTATAGCAAGGGTGAGTCGAGGTCGAATCACAAAGGTTAGAAATTAATTCAATGTATTAACAGTAAGGGTAGAGGGTGCATTTAATGGTTAACTAAATATGAGCTAAAATTAAACTGCATTAACATAGGCAAACATAATCAAGATTACAAGGAAAATCTAATGGAAAAGTTTTCATCTGAGGGATTCTTGCATAAAATTCAATGACTGATCATCAATACAAATGTTTCATTTTCTCTTTAGCTACTTAGCCAAAAATCTAATCAAGTTCAACACTTAATCAATTCTTGTTAATTTCTCTTTAATTTGACTAACCAAGTCAACACCTAATTAACTCTTATTACTAAATTGATCAAAGCCTAATATCTCAACCAATTCAACAATAGTATTAGGATATGAAAATACTAAGATTGATTAATTAAGTTACCCCAATAGTAAATTCATTAATCACCTTCAATTCTCTAGGATAATTTACCTGCACCAATGCACAATCAAAAACCTTATCGCTACTTTAGCTTAACAACCATAAACAACATTGATTATAAAAAATTAGATAACAGTAAATTATAATAAATAATTAATTAATGAGCTCTATTAATCAATCATTCAAAGCAATTAAAGACATTAAAATGGACAATCAAGGAAATCAAATTGAGAACAAATTAATCATAAAAGCAAGTCTCACAATTAACAAGAGAATTGAAATAAAATTTCCCTTAAATTGAATACATGGTTTAGTTATACATTAAAATGAAAATAAAATCAAAGAGAAGAATAAGGGTGCTAAACGGATCGGTCCACGTGAAGCGGGCTTGGTTCGTGCAGATGCGGGCCTAAACAGACTCCCGCATTTAAACAGACCAACTATTGCCTGATCCAGTTTGTAAAAAAATACGGACCGATCCACTTGGTCTGCGAACTTGAGGTTAATTTAACACTAAATTAGCCAGTTCACTCGGATTCGCATTGGTCCACATAAATGCGGGCCTAAACGGGCCTAGTCTATTTAGGCTTGTATTTAAACGGACCAATTATTGCCTGGTCCAATCCGTAAAAAAATGCAGACCGGTCTGCTAGGCCCGCAAACTTTTAGTCTGTTTAGCACCCCTAGAGAAGAGAAAACTTAAAAAGGGCTGGTGTTTTTGCCTTAACAAAGCTAATTCTTTTTGCAAAAGTAGAGAATTTGAAAAGAATGCAAAGAATAAATATAATTAGGTCTCAACTGTGCTTATATGAGCTTACTACACTGTCTTTACTTGGATAGCTGATCAGGACTTCATAGGAATTATAGCTTCATCTCTTATTAGTCCAATAACCTTGACCTTACTAAAAAATTTAATCTCTAACTCAACTTGTAGGCTAAAAATTAAAACAGTTTTGTAAAGTAGTCCAATCTATAATAAAATTTGTCACTTGGATCCATAGCCTTGAAACTTAATTAAAAAGATGTATTTTCACCTTAAGCTCTCCATAAAAGTTATGGAGGTGGATCTTATCTATCTATTAGGCTTAAGTTTGCATCAAAATGAGAGCTAGATCTCCAATTATGATCAAAATACTAACACTAATTTTGGGTTAGTAGGTCAGCACTCTATTTTGGATTCTAGGCTTAATTTGACCTTCAAGAAAGTTGAATTGAGCTTTGTACTCTTCATGACATTTGTAAATCATGCTCTTATCTTTTCAAAGATATAAGAATCACCTAAAACCAATGTTGAGAATTTAACATACACTAAAAAATCTAAAACAATGTCAAATTACTAAATTAATTCAATTAAACTCAAAACTGACTAAACCTCAAAACCAATCATAAATATCCAATTAAGTACATAAACATGATAAAAGACTAAGTATATAAGAGATATAAAATATGTATATATTTTTGTTAATTATGCACATTTGTTTTTATGGCATATTGATAGAGATATTAAGACCTTGTCTCATTGTTGTGTTGAAATTTATTGATTCTCATTTTGGCATCTTGGGTGAATATATGGATCATTTTGTAAAGATGTACATATACATTTTCTTATATACATATCTTGTTACTCACATTCCATATTGTATTTTTAGTCATTGGATAGTATTTAAAACATTTATGACATTAGCATCCCTATCAAATATGATGATCTACGTCATTAGGTACCTATGTTGGACCTATGGTTGTAATGGTATCATAATTGTTATTGGCATTTATTGTTATAGCCACAAATTGTAATGCAATTTATTGTTTATTAAACTACATTGTCCAAGTGAGAAATTGTTAGAATTTCTTATATTGGACTATCATAGTTTAATTTTATATTAGATTATTAGAACATCATAAAAATATTATAAAATGGATTAATTAAAGTGTGATCATGTTATTA
>JANHAO010006100.1:0-21773 GCA_026873985.1 Saraca asoca
GTGGGAATAAAATTTTTAACTTTCTTTTATAAATTTTATTCCTGGGCATCTTTTATGCTTGGGAATGATTTTTTATCTCTTGTATTAAACATGAGAAATTTTTATTCCCACCTTACTTTCCCAGAAATAAAAAAATATAACTGATACCAAACACACTCTTCAAATATAATGCAAGCCCTGATTGTAAAGTTTATTTTATACTATTAGGCCTTTAAACCTTATACAATGTGCCAAACAAGACCGAAGATTTCTAGACATATCAACCCCTTTTTCACAGTTGTTGTTTTAGAAATAAAAATTAAAACTTTTCTTCCATTGTCTTTTTTTTTTCACTTTTTTTTTTCATTATTTAAAACTAAAAATAATTTTTTATAAATTCTCTAAATAATAATAAATCATGTATAATTAATTATTAATAATATTATTAAATATAAAATAAATTATATATATATAAATTATTTAAAAGACAAGTATTTATAATTAATTACCTACAATCAAATTTAACGCACTCTTCCCTTGAGCATGTATGCTTATAGGTTACAATTTGGGGTTTATGTATTGGATTTATGTTATGTTAAAGGATAATAATGATCTAAATAAATTCAACTCAAATTCGATCCAAATAATAATTATATCACGTTAAATCAATCTATTTATTAAATATATTGATAGAGATTAATCTAATTAATAATTTTAATTAATAAAATTTATATTATAAACTTGTTTATTGTGTTTAATTATTTAAAAATATTTTAGTTATTAATTTGATATTTTATTAAATTTTATTATTATATAAATTTTTTTATTATATAAAATTATTTATAATTTAATTATTAATTATTTCTTAAATAATATTTTAAAATTTTAATTTTAATTTTAAAATAATTAATATATCAATTTATGTAATTTTAAATTATTTTATTTTAATTTATTTATTATTCAGGCTAAATAAATTAATAATTACTTATAAAATCAATCCATTTGAGTTCGTCAGATTACGTGTCCGGTGACAGAATATACTAACGTAAATGTCCTCGTTCCGTTCCGAAAGCTCCTTTGCAAATCACAAAACCGCGGGACGAAGAGCGACTTCCAAGCAAATCTCTTCAACCAAAAGGTCTCTCGGTTATTACTAAGAGGAAACTCTACTGTTTTTTTCTTTTTAGTTTCGTCGTTTTATTTTTGCACCAATTTCCATCTCTTTTCCTTCTCTTTCTCGCGTCTCTGTTCACGAGCTTATAAAAAAGCTTGAAAGTGAAACAACAGATTCTCACATTGTAGCCGTTAGCCCTCTGAACTAAAACCTAGATTTGATTTCAAATTTTGGTGTGTCATTGAGGAGAATTTGTCTTTGTTCATCTCCAATCTCTATCTCTCTCTCATAATTTCTCTCGTTCCTATTTCCTCCTCTCCTTCCATCATCTTTCTCTGTTTTCCCTTTTTTTTTAAAATAAAAAATCAGACTCTTTTCCTGTTTCTGTTTAAATCCAAACCCGTTTGGCTTCGGCCTCTCTGTTTCTCATGCCAGAAGAAGTCAATACGCTTCAGTCCACATTTGTCGATTTGGATATCTTTCGTGGGTAAAAAAAAAAATTTCCATATTACAAATCAATCTTGTGAATTTGTTTTCTTATACATTCCTCATTATATTCTTTTCCTTTTGATTGTTATTAGATTCGATTCGTCTCACTCTTCGTGGGGCTAAAGTATAGCTACATTTTCGCTGATCCCTCAAACCCACTTCCATAAACGGTTGCTTCCTCTCTCTATACATAAAGAAAAAGGAGGAAGGTTTGACAAATCAAAAGCACATATTTTTACCACATTGTCTTACTCAATTTTCCTCCCTTTTTTTCTTTTCCCGGAAAATTGCTGTTATTTTCTCGGTAAAATAATGGGAAGGATGTGGATCCTGAGATGGGTTTTGCTTGTGGTTGGGATCATGGATTGCTGGTATGTTGAAGGGCTCGGAGTGAATTGGGGGACGCAGGCAACTCATAAGCTGCCGCCGGATACGGTGGTTCAGATGCTGAAAGACAATGGGATTCAGAAAGTGAAGCTGTTTGATGCGGATGAGTCCACCATGGATGCCTTGGCTGGCACTGGGATTGAAGTTATGGTCGCGATTCCTAATAACCAGCTTGCTGAGATGAACGACTACGATCGGGCTAAACAGTGGGTCAGAAAGAATGTTACCCGCTTCAACTTCAAGGGAGGAGTCAACATTAAGTAAGTTTAATTTACAGATTGAGTTGCTGAGTAACCTTTTTTTTGTTTCTTATTTTCACAAGATGTGGATTTATTTAGATCGCAATTATGTGTATGGAAAATCCCAGTTTGGAATCTGCAACACATACGAAGAACAACTAGAATTAGAAATTTCTTAAGGACTTTTTTTTTTTTTTACTCCCTCGTTTTAAAGTTTTGGAATCTGCAGCTTGATGGCTTTTAGAGCTTCTATGAAAGGCAGAAACAGTTGTTATTTCATTATTTCGATTTTTAAGTGCTTTTTGAAGCCAAGTCCATGGATTTTTAATTAGTTTTTCCTTGGAGAATTTTTTGTTTGACTAGTTACTTGTAATCCCTGCATTGATTGAGAAGTGAGATATTGTACAAAAGTAAGGGCATTTTTGTGTTTAGAACATCCCCTCCTTTCTGAGAAGTTGGGGGCAAGGAATCTTATTTCTTTCCTTCAAGTAAGCTCTATGTACTGGGAAATTCCCCCGAATCGGGTTCTTTCTTGCTATTGCCTCCTTTAAATAACCTTTTTGTATGGGTGAGGAAAGGGAATATTTGGTCTGTGTGTCATTGTGATTTTGCTATCTTAGGTTATTGCCGTCCAAGTTTATTTGGTGAAATGTGGTGCATTGAAAAGGAATAACAGAACAGTTTAGAATTTGTTCATCATGCTTTTGGATTCTGTGGCTTCCAGCTCTTCGTTTTCACCTCTGTATGACCTATAAGCGGTTTGAATAAGTGAAAATGAGTTTGATCAGTTCTTTTAGAAAATTGATTAGCCATATCAATGATGTAGTTCTAAGTTTAATGTGATCTCTCAATATTTAGACAGAAAAGGATGCTTATTAGATAAGCTTTAGAAAGTGGAAAACTGATTCCTTCTGGCAAGTTCTGTAGAAATATTTAACGTCTATGAGATAGACAAATCTTCTGTGAAAATATTTAATTTTATCTATGAAACACTTTATAGTTATGGTCAGGTCAGGACTGACACTTAAGTTGCAACTTCATCATAATCATTTGTCGTCATTTGATTGGAAGACTGGTCAAAACCACATTGTAGTGCATGAATGATATCACAGCTTGAAGATTTTCTTACCTTGTTTCCAACACTGTTGATGTGTTTGTAGTTTCTAGTATCATGTGTTCAACTAGAACAACTTTGCACTTTAGCCCTCCTTTTCCTGATCCTGATTATATATATGCGTTTTATCTTTCACAGATACGTAGCAGTTGGGAATGAACCATTTTTGAAATCCTACAACAATTCATTCTTGAATGTTACCTTCCCAGCACTACAGAACATTCAAAACGCCATTAATGAAGCTGGTTTTGGAGACACCATAAAGGCTACCGTGCCCTTAAATGCTGATGTGTATGAGTCTCCTGCAAATAATCCTGTCCCATCTACAGGAAGATTTAGGTCTGATATAAATGATCTAATGACCCAGATAGTCCAATTCTTGAGCAAGAACGGTGCACCATTCACTGTAAACATTTACCCCTTCTTGAGTCTTTATGGGAATGATGATTTCCCGTTTGACTATGCTTTCTTCGATGGAGTGTCCAATCCCATAACCGATAATGGGTTACAATACACCAATGTGTTTGATGCAAATTTTGATACCTTGGTTTCGGCTCTGAAAGCAGCAGGCTATGGGGAATTGCCCATATTGGTGGGAGAAGTAGGGTGGCCTACAGATGGGGACAAGAATGCCAACGCAGGTAATGCTTTAAGGTTTTATAATGGACTTCTTCCAAGGCTTGCAGCTAACAAAGGCACGCCACTCCGGCCTGGATTTATTGAAGTTTATCTGTTTGGACTTATTGACGAGGATGCCAAGAGCATTGCTCCTGGAAACTTTGAACGTCACTGGGGAATGTTTAGGTATGACGGGCAGCCAAAGTTTCCGATGGATCTTTCTGGAAAAAATCAAAACAAATTACTTGTGGGTGCACAGAATGTGAAATATCTCCCGCAGAAGTGGTGCATGTTTAATCCGGATGCCAAGGATCTTACCCAACTTGCTGATAATATAAACTATGCTTGCACTTTCGGAGATTGCACTTCACTTGGATATGGCTCTTCTTGCAACAGCTTGGATACTAATGGGAATGCCTCATATGCATTTAATATGTATTACCAGGTACAGAATCAAGATGACATGGCCTGCAATTTTCAAGGTTTGGCCAGGCTTACTACACAGAATCTTTCACAGGGCAATTGCAATTTCATTATTCAGATAGCCACTTCATCATCCTCTCCTTTGAGATACTCACTGGCAGTTTTCATGTTCGTCGTGTTTTTGATTCTAATTTTGTAGATTTTTCTTGTACATACAATTAGGAGGTGCTATTATTTATCAACATTTTCATCAGTTATGGGTAAGTTTGAGATAGTCAGGGATGATAATTACTCTATAGAATCATTTAATAAGAATTTAACAGATTTGAGTATTATTGCTTAAATAGTCAACTTATGCCTTGTAATGACTGATAATCTTTAATAGTTTATGCATATGATTTGTGATCCAAACATGTCTTGGGATTGTCATCCCATTATTTAAGGATGATTCATGTGGAAGTCTGTCTATTTGATGACAGGAAATACTTCACTTAGTATCCTGATAGGAGAGATGCTTCACATATTTAGTTGGCCAACATTGATTCATGTGGCCAATCCCACAAAAGTGGCTAAAAATGTAAATTCTTTTATTATTTTTTTATGGTGTTCTTTAAACTTAAAAGGCCATCCTTGGAGAGCAGGAAAGTATGCCAGCTTACCTATCACATGCCATTTTTCTGCAACTAAGAAGGGTTAGGAAATGAATCACTTTGAACAGACTGACTTAAAAGATACAGTGTGAATGGTATGTAATTTCGTGACAAAACGAGATTAAAGTATGCTGTGGAGATGAATTAGATTTACAAGGATTTGAACACTTAATCCTGTAATATACTCTTTAATATGAAAATTGGAGTTGCTACCCGTTACACTGCTTACTTATTGGATGTTTATTTGATTTGAATTTGAATCAAAGTGCAGTAAGTGTAGCTGTAGTTATTGTATTTAACCATTCAAATATGAGTTTCCTTGGATTTTTATGGATCCCACACAATTCAAAGGTCAGATATTGAATCCTAATCAATTTTTACGATTATATCATTTTTCATTTAACTTTATGTTATATTTGGATAGAGGTGAATAAAATAGAATGTTATATTATAACTTTCTCCGAAAAATCTGATTAATGAGATTTTGATTTAAGGAGAAAGAGAAATGGGTTTATGATTAATATTTTAAAATTCACCATCATCTTCTAATATTTCTTTTTTGTATTTGTCTAGTTTGAAAGACCTTTAAATATTCAAATAAGGAAAAAGCCATCTCTTAAACATTTAAACATAACATTAGTCTTTTTACCATCAACTATTATCGAGATGTAATTATATTGATATTTTAAAATCAATATGTACTTACAATCACCTATTTAAATGTTGAAACAATGTTTCAAAATTTGAATTAGACAACAAATTAAAAAAAGTTCACGAGTCATAATATAATTAATTCAATTGATTAAAAATGATTAAATTTAAAATTAATTGCTTCAATTGACCCGGAATTATGATGATTATGATTTAATTCATCAATTCAATTAAATTTTTTAAACACTGTTTGACATCCAAAAGTGAAATTAAGAGATTACAATTGTGTAATTCTAGCTATTGTTACAAATCATTTAAGAATTTTGAAAAGTTGTACTCCAATCGTTGTCTCTAGTCAATTTATCCAAAAAAGAGAGAGAGATTCGGTTGAATATCACTATCAGCATCCGATGCTAATAATTGGAGCACTTTGCATCACAATCTCCGTTATTCATTAGCGCACATCACCGTTAAATCTGCCACCGCCAGCCGTTATATTGGAATCTGGCTCTGTTCACACCAACGCATGCATTTCCATTTGCATGCGATTTCAAATTGTATTTGCTATTTACTGTGCCGGTACGTCTCTCTTTAAATTTTATATTTGTTTGATATACATAAAAAATATATTTTTTTAAAATTATTTAATTAATAATAAAAATTAAAAAATTCTTGTGAAAATTTTTTAATTTCTCATATTTTATAAAAAATAAAACTTCTCTATTTTTCTTATTTTATTAATCAATGATCAATCAAATAATATATTTATCTATTATTTTAAAAAAGTTATATTTTTCATATAACTTTCAATCAATCAAACAACATTTTAAATTTATCTTTTTGCATTTATGCATAAATATTAAAAATTATCTTTTTAAAAATTTAAAAACCTTAATATATTCTATAAAATTTTGAAATTTGATACTTTTAATTAAAATTTTTGACTCTCTGACAGTGGGGAACGTTGTTGCGCGTGAATGAGACTGGCTGATAATTTAATCAGTGATCCGATCAATGACTAAACCTCAATTTTCAAATTTAAATTGGTGGGAGTTTGATCGCTATTAAAGCGTCAACGTTCATAATATCATAATTAAACAGTTCAATAATGGCCGGAATCTCTAACAAGTTGGTGTCCTCCCTACGATTGACGAAGTGGAGAGTCACGTGCAGGGCGCGTGATGTGTGAAAAGTAATGAGCAATAATTCAAGTTACAAGGTGTCCTACGTTAGAAACAGCACGCACCTCCCAAAGTAGTGTTACTGAAAACGAAAGCAAAGTTAACTTTCTTCGTGCCTCCGTCAATTTGTCCCCGCAGTGTCTCCAAAGCCTGAATAGTCCTGAATCATAAAGGAAGAGCTTTACTTCCCTAATCCCTACACATTGGAAAAAAAAAAAAAAAAGAGCATTGTTTTGATTGTTCACATACGGAGAATTTTTTTCTAAAATTAATTTTTATTTTTAATTTAATTTTAATAAATTTAATATTATTCTATTCAGTTCTTTCATTTATCTAGACTCTATTAACTAAAGAGTTATTTGATGCAAGTAACTATTACACTAATTAATAGTTATTAAGTTAATTATTAGTTATCTTATCAATGATTAATTAAAAGTTGAAAGTTATTAATTTAACTGATTGTATTAGAAGTATATGATAAAATTAGTGATTACAAGTAATTCATAAATATAAAATGACATAAAAGAATATCTTAATATTAACAGATACATGAAGTAAATTACTTCACTTTTATTTTGAGATTAAATTATATTAATGTAATTAAAATTTTTAAAATAAGAATATAATTTGGGATAAAAATAAAAATGGACATATTAATTTATTTATTTAATTAATCCTATTTTATTATATCACATATTTATTTATTTATGTTAATTTACTTGGCATAGGCCAAATATATAATTAACCAAAAGAAGATGGGTTTTTATAATTTGGACATGAGTTATCTTTTTTGAGAAGTTATATGCTGCTCCATGAAAGTCTTCAAAAGATAATTTTTTTTTTTCAAGAACTTAATTTATTAAACATGTCTAAAATATAAAAAAGAAGAACTATTTGATTATATCAAAAAGCTAAAAATTTATTTATTTTTAGTGTGTCAAACAAACTCAAAGTGCTTATGTGTAAGTGCACAGTTTGATGTGATATTCTTTAGTGCTTGTATAGTGATAAAAAAGAGCAAAATGAAATGGCATACAGTGAATAGTAATTCTAATGGTTTAATAAGGCATGCAAGGGACTCCGAGGCATGGAAAATGTTTAATTCAATATACCTTGATTTTGCTTCAGGCCCTCGAAATGTGCATCTTGATTTGGCTAGTGATGATTTTAACTTTTTTGAGAATTTAAACACCAATTATAGCATATGACCGGTTGTTTTGATCACTTCCAACTTGCCTGTATGGATTTGTATGAAGTAGACCTTCTTCATCCTTTCTTTGATCATCCTCGAAAAATGAATGCCCAAAAATGAAATAGATGTCTATATTCAGCCTCTTATCCAAGAATTGAAGAAGTTATGGGATAATGATGTCAAAACATCCAATGCATCTATAAATTTAGAATGTGTACAACTTTGATATAGACTGACAATTTATTTAGGTGGAACACATATATTGGCTTTGCTTGCCCCATTTGTAACTTTGATTTTGAGCCTCAACGTTTACCTTATAGTAAGAAATCATGTTTCATGTGTCATCATCATTTCTTAGATCGAAATCATAGATTTAGGTTTAATAAATCTCAATTTAATGGTAAGATAGATTTGAAGAAACCCAAATTTTTTTTTTTGGCTCTAAAATTTTAGAATAATTGGAGGACATTGATATGCAATTTGGGAAAGGCATAGATTTTGGAGAATATGGGAAAAGATCTTATTCAAAATTGATTGAGGAAAGTGGAACACAATAATGGGAAAAAAATATTTTTTCAACTTCCATACTAGGAGTTTAATTTGTTGTGTCACAATCTTGATGTTACACACATCGAGAAAAATGTATGAGACAATGTGATTTATACTTTACTTAATGAACATGGCAAAATAAAGGACCATCTTAATGCTCGAAAAGACTTACAAGTAATGAATATATGTTGTGATCTCCAGGCTAATGAGAATGGAAAGCACCTTCTAGTTGTATTTTCATTGACAAATGCTCAAAAAGATATTTTCCTTGGTAGATTGAAGAATGTGTTAGTGTTTGATGGATAATCGAGTAATATTTCTAGATATGTTGATTTGAAGCATCATAAGATTTCTAGATTGAAAAGCCATAATTCACACATTCTTATGGAGCAGTTACTACCACTGGCTTTGCATAATATACTACCTAATAAAGTAATTGTAGTGTTGGTTAAGGTTTGTTCATTTTTTAGACAATTATGTTGTAAAACTTTTAATCCGGTTAAGTTGGAGAAGATACAAGGCCAAATCATACTCACACTTTGTCATATGAAGATGATATTTCTTCTATCATTCTTTACTATAATGGTTCATTTAACTGCTCATTTAGTTGATGAAGCAAAACATACCCTGTGCATTACCATTGGAAGTACCCTATTGAGAGGTACATATATGGATTTAACTTCTTTACTTTTAGATTGTCTTCTAATCCACTTATTAAGATCAGTTACTCACTTAACCATACTATATCATTTGCTTCTTGTGTGATAGGTACTTAGGACATTAGAAATCCTATGTGAAAAATAAGGCTCAACCTGGCGGCTCTATAGTTGAAGGTTACTTAGCTAAGGAATGTTTTACATTTTGTACTAGATATCTGGATGGGATTGAGACTTGATTCAATCAAGTTGGATGTGTTGATGATAATCTTAATCATATTGACCTTAAACATGGAGATTCCATCTTCCCAAAGATAGGTCGCCTAGTTGGAAAAGTGTCAATTTTTATGCCATCACACTTGGGAGTTGTCACAGGTATATAGATATGTGTTATTTAATTCCACAATAGCCGATCCATTTATTGAAGAATTAAAGACACAAACAAAGTGATGACTTTGAAGTTAGACTTAGTTTAAGATAGAAATCACTAAATAGTTAACAAAGAAGTTGTTGAATGGTTTGCTAGGCGTCTAAGTTTCTTAATGATATCTTCATGATTATGTCCATATATTTCACTCTCAATTGAAATTTAATTTTCTACTTTCTTTAGATCATGAGCATTCATAATCAAGAAGATATCTCTAATGATCTAAAGTTTTGGCTTAAGGACCACTTCCACATGCTAAGAGGTTCAATAGTCTTAACATCAATGGTTTCAAATTTCAAACAATCGGTCAATAAGAAGGATTGAAAACATAGAATAATGGAGTGTTTACAATTGCAAAGTTAAGATATTATGGAAGATTGGACGATATCATTGATTTGAATTACTATGGTCAATTCTTTATTGTTTATTCAAATGCAAATAGGTTAATACTAATAGAAAGAGAAGAAAAGATCAATTGCAATTCACTTCAATCAACTCTCAAATGATTCATACTAGTGACCGTGAAGAATATGATCCATACATCTTATCACAAGTACAAATGATATATTATATGAATGATGACGTGGATAAAGATTGGAGTGTTATTATACACTTAAAGCCAAGAGACTTTTATGATATGGAGGATGATGTTGAAGAATCATTTATGGAGAGTAAGGCACATATATCTCAAGACTTAGAATTTTTCTTCCCTAATGACAATGAATGCATGCAATTAGCAAGAAATGATGTAGATAATGAAGCTGTGGTCACAACGAACCCAGATTTCAATATGAATTTGGAATAATTTAGGAATTAGGTTCAAATTTATGTTCATGATTTAATTTTTATATATGTTGATTTATATATTTTAATTATTTTTTTATTTAGTTATATGTTTTAAGTAATGTATACCCTTGTCTAATGTCTATGTTTTTCCTTACTTGTAATCATGCCAAGGACAAAGTTTTATAAAGATAAAAACAAGATAACATGTTTTGAGCCTACACATGATCCTCCCCAGTACCTACCATATGCTCATTCTGAGCCTTCACCTCATCCAGCGCCACCATAGGCACCATGACTTCCTCTTCTAGCACCACAGTCATCACCCATTCTAGCGTTCTTTAGCACCATTGTTAACATCCCAGCTTTTTCCCTGAGCACCTCTTCTGGCACCATATGATCCTCCTCTGGCACCTTTTGTGGCACCACAGGATCCTTATCCTACACCACAGCCTCCTTCTCAAGCTTCTCTTATGGAACCATAGGATCCTCCTCCTACACCACATCATCCTCTATCTTCCCAAGCTCTACTTAGAAGCCATTGGTGAGTTCAAGTTATAAGTGAATACCTTATCTTTTATAATTAATTATGATGTTAATTTTATTTACACATGTGTTAACCATACTTTGATTTTGTCATGTAGATGTATCAAGATCTACATAGGAAATTTTCTTAAAGACTTTAGATGTTTGAGACCTTGAAGATCAAAAAGTGGTTATTCCATTTGATGATCTTGAGGTTCTAATAAGTCATAGCGCTTGTATATATGGATAGGTTCTAGGAAATACGAACCTATCCATTTTCCAATCACCTATAAAGATTGGAGAAACATATCTACACCATGGAAGTTAAAAGCGTATGAAGACCAAATTAAGATAGTCTTCTAATTGTCATGGCTTTTTATTTTGTTGATTTGTATTTCACTAATTTGAGTTGCTTTGTTTTGTTTAATTAAAGTGAAGGTTTCACTTTGATATGCTGGACTCAATCGCTCATTCTTGGACACTCAAGAATATAGGCAAGAAGTGGAAGGACTTTAAGCTAAGGTTGTGGCATAAGTTCAATGATGAATCATTGACCAAAGAGGATATGTATGCTAAAGTTCTGGATGGTATTCCTAGAGAACAATGAAAAGCCTTTGTTGACATTAAAAATGATGAGAAGTATAAGATAAATAATTATTATACTATTAATTGTTGTTTATTAAATAGTGTGTTTAAACTCTTGTACTGATAATTGTTGCCAACTATTATAGGCAACATGCGAACAAAATGCCACAAATCGCTAGAAGCAAAAAGTTGCTTAAACATCTGGGTCTAAGAGCTTTGCTAGGAAACGAGCTCAAATGGTAGCCACTTTGAATCAAATACTTTATATTTATATATGTAAAAAGTGCCTACATAGTGTGTAATATGTTCCTATGTAGGCAGAAGAGTTGGGTCATCCAGTAGCTATAAGGGAGGTTTACCTCAATATATACATAAGTAGGGATGGAACTTGTGCCAATGAGGAATCAAGAACAGTGGGGTCAGTTCTTATACTCTCTTATATGAATTCTACATTTATATTTTATTGTATTGGTCATTTCTTATAATAGTAAATAAATTATTCTCCTCCTCCTACATTAATTTTTGGATTTATTGTATTAGTTGTTTCCTATAGTTTACAAATTATTTAATTTTAAGTTATTAATATTTTTCTTAATTTTGGTAGGAACAAAATAAGGAAGCTATGAGCTAATTATCTTTGCAATTCAAACCCATAACATCTATGAATGATTCCTTTGCAAAGGTGTTTAGGAAAGAGCACTCAGGACGAGCAATAGGCATTGGGTTTAGTCTATCCCCATCATTAGTTTTTGGACTACCAACTCAACAACCTAGGAGTATCTCATTGGAATCCATTGGAATAAGTAGATTGTGTCAGTCATATATGGGTGAGGTTTAGCATTTAGAGTTTAATTTACAATCAGAGCATCAGAAGTGGCACTTAATGGAAACAAAGTTGCAAAATGAGCTGCAAAAAGAATATGAGAAGGGAATGGTCATGGTGGGTGCAATAATTGTAGCATTCGAATAGTACTTTGGAAAGTTCCAAAAGGAATTACCAATCTAATGTCCATACCTTCAAAGCTAAATATTTGTTCTGTTTTGCAATTATTCTATGATAATTATATGACTATTACAACCTAATATAACATGTTTAACAATGAAAGTTCTTGCACTTGCTCTATATTATTAATGATAATGCCCTTTCGCATTGTTAGTCTGATATTTGTCAAATTTTTACAACTTGATATGACAAATATTTGATATTTGTCAAATTTTTAGAAAGATTTGTTTGTTTTTTAGAGCAAAAGGATATTGACATGGTTTTAGTATAGAGATTATAGAGGACTACTTATAGATGATGTTAATAATTAGATGCCATATGTATTGTGGTCTCTTTCTTTCCATTGTCTTCATCATCATCTGTAGTTAGATGTCTTTAGCTAGTCTCTGTGCTCTAGCTTTCTTTTTCACATGGAAATTTTTTTTATTTTTTTTTATCCTACTACCAAAATCCAAAACAAAAAATATAGTCTTGAAACCTAAAAAAATTGAAGATTTATGGTTAGGCAAGGTAAGAGGCTGAAAAAATGAGATTAACTCTAAATAGCAATGATAACTACATATACATTTTTTTCCAATAACTCTTGCTAAAAGGTCATTTTCAATCATTAGATAACGGATAACTGTGTACATACATATTATTTTCCTAGTATGTTGGTTGAGACTTGAGACTAATAATAAATAGATGGCTTGGTATAGGTTGTTTGTGATGCTGAGAATGTTGTTTGGTCCCTTATCTCATAACTACAACTTCAGCATGCATTAACCAATTTGTTGTTTAAACCCAAGCCTGTTAATTTGATAGTAGGAATGTGGATTTTAAGTATTAGGTGCAAAATACAATCAAGAAACTGAAAGATAACATATATTTACCAATTTGTTATTAGTTGATGATATATGGTTCAACATTTCAAAGATTAGATAGTGGGTTTGAATCATACAATACTAGATATTTCTCATGACTGAGTTTTGTTATATGTTAGATTTAAATAACCAAACATATGGGGAAAGTAACATGCATGATTTTAGCCTAAAATGTTACTTAACCATTTCATGAATTAACTAATTGAATTAAAGTAGCCTCAAATTATAAACCCTTCACATGAAAAATGCTTGTCAAAGTCCTCTAGTAAAAATAGCAGTGGACCAATGTCATTCATTGACTTAAATTAAAAAGGCTTATGAAAGTCATCTTTTCTTATGAAATGTGTAGATAAGATGTAGGCTAACTAATATATTAAGTTACCTTGGATTAGCTATTAGGGATGATAATATCAATTTTCCTATTTCTTGTTTAATAATAATTATAATTGAATAAGAATGGTTTTAAAAATAATTGTCAATCAAGTTATGCTAATGAAAATTCATTTTCTTAATTGCCATACAAATGGAGGAAAACTGAAGGAATAAAAGTATGGTAAAAACACGAGACTTTACAGCTCAAGATCTAATTTCATCTACATGTTTATTGCTCAATTTCTCAATAATAGGCCATGTTTGGACAGCTAGTTGAATTCTTCAAATTCCTTCACAATCACACTAACTAGCTTGTTATTGAATGCGTTACCAATTATGTTACAATATGATTGTTAGCTAATATGATATAACTAAATATGAATTAGTTTGTTAGCTAATATAATATTGTATGTCTATGGGTTTTAAATGAATTATTGGGTTATTAAAACAATATTCTAGTTGTTCACTTCTTTAGCTATCAAATAACTAGTGAGAACCTCAACGTTCTATTGTATTGATGACTACTTAGATTTGTTGTTAGTTTGGTAAATGACAAATAGTTTGAGATTGAATCCATATAAGGATATATACATTGTACTAGATCATGTGTGATCTATGATAGTGGCTAGTAGCACAATGGTAAGTTATGTGGCTCTTTTTATATTTTTTTTTATCAATAGGAAAAAGAAGGGTCCCACCTGCTTGTTTTGCTATTGTGCTTTTGTGATTTGCTTTGGAATAAGCTTCATATTCATGCAGAACACTTGACATGCATGATACTATGACAACATGCATTTTATATTGTCAATAAGTCTTCATGAAAATTAATTATATGTATTTGGAATTGGTTTGAGTGTACTTTAGTGAATGTGAACATAAACTGACATAATGAAAGAATTGGTTTTCCCTTTCTCATATTTCTAAATTTGAAGTGTTATGTAATTTACAATGTTGAAAATTTCATGCTATGAAACTTTGCAGTTATATGTTTTAGTTGGAAAGAAATAATTTATATGATGAAGTTTTAAATATGTATAAATACTTTTAGTTTTGTTGTGTTAATGACTACTTAGATTTGTTGCTATTTACCATAAAGTAGATTCAATAATGTGGTATATGCATTAATTTGTCATTTGTTGTATATTAGGTTGTTGATGCTAGAAGTATACATAACTTAGCTTAAGATCAAGCAAGACAAAGTTTTTCGAAGAATCATAATCCTGTTAATGTTTGAGAGTGTTGCAATTTAAATTACACTTTGTATTTTAAGTTTTTAGTAGAAACATAATACTTGATTTTTTTAAACTATTATTAAGGATTGTTTTAAAATTTTCAATGATATTATATATTATAAATATTGAATTTGCTAGATTTTTAATTGATATTAATTTTTCTTTATAGTGTTGATTTTCTTTTTTTTTTTACAATTAAAATTATTTTTATTTTATGCGAAAAAATTCATGTAGGAAACCAACTAGTCAAAATGGAAAAAAAAATATAAACATTATTTCTAACAGTGGTTTCATACAATAACCACCATTAAAAAAAATTAAAATTAGAAATTAGTGCAGTTGCTAGAGATTTAAAATGTTACTAGACTCATATTTAACGACGATTATATTTGTGGTGGTTTCAGAACCTCTACTAAATACAAATTAGAAAACATTTTATTCATGCAACTAACAACAATTATAATTGCTGGTATATTCAAATAGCGACAATTACATTTGCAGTTTAAAATGTTACTAGACTCAATATTTAACGATGGTTACATTTGTGGCGATTTCAAAACCCTTGCTAAGTACAAATTAGAAAACATTTTATTCATGTAACTAGTAGCAGTTATAATTGCCAATAAATTCAAATATCAGCAATTAACTATTGTTAATAAATGAAGTTCTTTATAGTTCCTTTCTGGTAGTTTCTAGAAACCACTGCAAACACCTAACAGAACTTGAAACAAAGACATTTATGGCAATTGTCGCTAAACACCCATAAAATTATCGTCACTAAACGCTCATTTCCTAATAGTAGATGCATTCATAATCTAAAAATTGGTGCCAATTTCAATGTGTGGAGGTGAAAAATAAAATCTCTTATATAATAAAATATTATTAAATAATTATTTTTTAATAATATGATTAAAATAAATTTTTTTGAGAAAATAAAGGATTATATATGAAAAGTTTAAAATTATAACAATATATAATTTTTTAAAAAATATATTAAAATACTAAATAATATATTTTTATTTTAAAAAATATGTATTGATCTAGATATGAGGATTACAATGACCTATGAAATCTAAAACAATAAAAAAATAGCCCATAAAATCATAATTGTAAAAAAAATTAAAGAAAAAAGTTGTCAAATAAAATATTGGGAGAGTAAAAAAGATACCCACATTGTATTTCACTTTGAATTTTACATAGAATATACAAAGTTATACTACATAGGTGGTATTGGCCCTTTGGATCCATTTATGCTATTAATGCTGATGGAAAGAAAGAACCACATAATCTAAAAAGTAAAAACTTAGTTATATGAAATATTATGATGTAGATTAGTGATACAATTGATGGAATTGATGTAGAAAAAATAGAATTAGAAAGGAAAACAATACTAGTAATGATATTTGGATTGCATAAAGCTCAGTGCAATGGTTGGGTAACAAATTCAATACAAATCCTCTTAGATTCTCCTAACCCCTCTTTCCTGCTAATATATATTAAGCTAGAAAAAAATACATAACAGGATGCCCTGATCATCAATTTTAATAAGTCACATGTTTCAAAATCATATGACCTTACATAACCAATATAACAACTTAATGATAAAACACAATGCATCACTAATGGAAATGCACCGCTTGAGACACTAAAATGTAAAATATTTAGACTTCATTATTTAACTCCTATCAACTACCCTTCCCTACAAAACATCCATGAAAGGATGTTCTTACAGCTGATCAGGGGAAAAATCAAGGAATTATTTGAGAAAGGTGCAATAATCATTTAGGAAGCTTCCTTTAAAGGTAGTTGAGAACATTAAACAGTACCTATGTAACAATCCTATTGTTTTTCTTGACTATTTTCCTTACCAAAATAGTTATTGGAATGAAAGGGATAATCTTTTCTTAAATGGCAGGGGTAAGATAGTGATAAGAGTACCTTTGCTATGATGTTTCTTCACCAAGGAGACATAGAAAGTGGGGTGAATTTTAGACTTAGAGGGAAGGTCCACCTTGTAAGTCACATTGCTTATCTTTCCTAACACCTTGAACGGAATGTAGTAAAGGCCTGCTAATTTGTGGAGAGCATGATTTAAGACAAAAGTGTGTCTATAAAGTTATAGTTTGACATAAACTAAGTTTCCCACTTGAAACACTCATTCAATTTGATGTTTATTAGCTTGTTGTTTCACCCTAGATTATACTTTTACCAAATGTTGCTTCAGCAAGGTGATAATTTGTTCCCTTGTTTTCATTTCTCTTTCTACGACATTAACTATAGAATCCCAAATGATATATGGAATGTGAGAGGGTATGACCATATCCATAAAGTGCCTCAAATGGATTCATGCCAATGGCAAATTGGAAACTGGTATTATACCAGTATTCAGTTAATGGTACCCATTTAGTCGATTGATTAGTCACCTTTCTAAATATGTACCATAAGTAACATTCTAGTGTGTGATTTAACACCTCAGGTTGACCATTTGTTTGTGGATGATAGGAAGTAAACTTTAATAGCTGAACTCCATTAGTTGTAAATAGTTCATTCCAAAATGCATTGAGGAATATTGGGTCCCTATCATTAATAATATTATTACGAAATCTATGCAGCATACTAATATTGGCTATGAAAGCTGTAACGATTGTAGTAGTTAAGAGTGAAAGTGCGCATGCAACAAAATGACCATATTTTTTAAATTGATCAACTATCACCATAATGACAGCTTTCCCTTCAAAAGTTGGAAGACCAATGATAAAGTCCATAGCAATGGAATACCATGCTCTATTAGGGAGGGGAATTGGTTGTAACAAACTAGGAGAAGACATTAATTCTAGTTTGAATCTTTGACAAGTGCTACAAATTTCTAATAAAGGCTCTCACATCCCTTTGTAATCCTTTCTAATAGAATATAGAGGCTAACTTCCTGTAGGTGACATGGGTTCTAGAATGATCCCTTAAGAAGAGTTATGGAATACATTGAGCAATTGGTTTTGTAAAGCTTCATTAGCCTCTACTGTTATCTTGCCTTTGCGTTTCAAGGCACCATTTTGCCACTAGTAATAAGGAAAAGTTATTGCATCCTTTTCTAGGGTTTGAATCTTAAGTTGGAGGGTCTGGTCAGATTGAATGCAATATTTGATCTACTAAAAAAAGTCTGAAGTGACCATTGAGATAGCTTTTAAGGAAAGCTTAGGTTCTTTTCTAGAGAAGACATAAGCTACAACATTTTCCTTCCTTTGTTTATAATGAATATCATATTCAAACCCCATAAACTTTTCTAGCCACTTTTGTTGTATTAGTGTATCCACTTGTTGTTTAAGGAGGTGTTTAAGGGCTTATTGGTATGTTTGATTATGAAATGGCTTCTAATTAAATAGGAGCTCCATTTTTTTTACATCATACACAATGGCAAATAACTTTTTCCCTTAGGTAGACATAACCTAAAATTTAGGCCTTAGAGCCTTGTTGATATATGCTAGTGGTCATCCAGATTGCATCAGTATTGCTCCAATCCCACCCCTAATGCATCGATTTCTAAGACAAAAGGTTTTAAAAAAATAGGAAGTGCTAACACTGGTGCTTGAGCAATAGCTTGTTTAAGTTGCTTAAAGTTGATTACGCTATAACATTCTATTTAAAAGCATCCTTCTTAAGCAAATCAATCAAAGGTCTTATAATTTTCCCATAATCTTTTATAAACCTTTTGTATTGCCCAATTAACCTAAGGAACCACTTCAAAGCTTTTAAAGTAGTAGGCCATTGCAACATCACTTCCACTTGTTTTGTATCAATACAAGCTCTTTCCCTAGAGATGATGTGCCCTAAATATTCCATTTGATTTTGATCAAAGGCATATTTGATCTTTTTCACTCATAGGGTATGTTGTTGTAACAAGTCCAACACTACTTTAAGGTGAATAAGATAGTTATGCCAATTTTTACTATGCACCAAAATGTCATCAAAGAAGACAAGTACAAATTTTCTTAAAAAAGGTTTGAAGATCTTATTCATGAGGGCTTGAAAGATGGCAAGTATATTACAAAGACCAAAAGCCATGACCAACTCAGAATAGCTTGAATGTGTCTTGAAGGTTGTCTTATGTATATCTATGGTATGCATTTTGAGTTGATGACACCCTGAAGTGAGATCAAATTTAGTGAAGTATTTTGTCCTTAATTGTAATAGCATTAAGTTTGCTAAAATCAATGTAAAATCACCATAAACCATCTTTCTTTTTTCTAACTAAGACCACTGGAGATGCAAAAGGACTAGTGCTATGGCAAATCACTCCTATACTCAACATCTCATCCATTAAATTTTCCACGATATCCTTCTGGAAATGGTTATAATTGTATGGCTTCACATTTACAGGTTTATTTTCATTTATGAGTAGAATTTTATTATCATGCACTCTAGATGGAGGCAGGGCAATTGGTTTGCCAAAGATGTCCTTATATTGACTTAGTAAATTTGAAGCTCTTCATGTTGATTGTTAAAGAGCTGTTGTCTATTTTTTGTTAAATAGCATATATAACTTAGAATGTTGTTGATGGAGTTGGGAAGTCTAATAAGTCATTAAGACTTTGGTAGCTCCTTAGGTAAATTTATGAGATATTTCTTCCTTTTTTAGTATCATGTATTTTGAGGGAGGCCCCATAAGCAAACTTCCTTGCTTTTATGTATAAATTGCATGGTTAATGCATTTAAATTCCATTTCATAGTTCCAAAATTAACAAGCCAATGAATTCCTACTACCATTTTAAATCCACTCACTGGTATCACCAAGGTGGTTTCAAATTCAACTCCTTGAGTTTGCCACTTCAAGTTCACATTTCTATAATTGATGTCCATGCTAGCTCTATAGGCTACCTTAACTTTTCTTCTAGTAGAGGGAATCAACCTACAACCTAACATTTTATCATGTTCAATGTTAATAAAATTGTGTGAATTGTCTAAATCTACTAAGGCAGTGTGAACTTCTGGTTATCTATTGAAACTCCCAACTGCATGGTATGAAAACCCAAGAGACCTTGCAAGGCATGTAATGAAATTTGCATTTTCTTAGGAAGCTACTAAAGGTGAGCCTAATACACATAAGCATTACCCTTAGAATTAACCTTAGCTTCTATGATCTCTTTTTCTTCCTTAGATTAAATCGCTAATGCATATAACCTAGAATTTTTGTACCTATGATTAGCATGGTATTTTTCTTTATAATAGACAGAAAGTCCCTTAGCTCTTCTGTTAGCCCATTCACTTTGGCTCATACTTCTAGTTGGGACATTTTTAGAGCCTTGTTTGTGAGGTGTTACATAAACATTTTTTCGAATGAGACACATTAGTATGCTTATGAGATGCAGTTAAGCTTGCATTAGTTTGAGAGTAAAAAGGTGGGTGGCTAACTAATGTAGAGTTAGAACAGGATCTAGGCAAGGATGAAAAATGAGAATCATTATTAAAAGATTGGTGTGAAGGATTAGAGTTGGTGGTGGGAGAGGATGCAAAGGAGTGGTGGGTTAGTAATTTAGAATAAGATGGAATTTTGGGTATAAGGGTTAGAGTTAGGTTCTTGTTCATTTCCAACAATAGATCTTCTTGAAGTTTTACTAAACACATAACTTCATTCACATTTTGGGGCTTTAAAATCCATACAACCTTTTCTAATGTCCCTATTATCCCCCTAGAAAATAACCAAGGGTATGAGCTTCAGAAAGCTTAGCTCTTGCATCTAACTCATCAAACTCTTCCAAGTACTCAGTTGATGATCCTATTTGTTCTAGATTAGTTAATTTACCTAGTGGATTTTCATAAAAACCTTCATCAAACCTATGACCAAGGTCAAACAAGAATTGTTTCCATGAAAGAAAAGAGCTACCTCTATTAAACTCATAATGTTCCTGCCATAAATAAGCCTTTTCCCTTTAAGCTTTTTAACAATAGTTTCAATCTCTTACTTTCAGGTACCTCTTCAAGGTTGAAGATCTGCCTTCCAACTCTAAAACTCATAGCCATCAAATTTGGTAAGATTATATTGTGGATTCTCAACAGCCTTTGAACCTTGGGTCTCCATAGATTTGAGAGTTGGATCTTTGTTTTGTTGTTTCTTCAACTCTCTTTTAGTTGGCTTGTCTCTGTTCAAATCTAAATCTGCAACTCTTTGATTTTGTGGGCTATTAGACGTCTTATTGGTTTGTAGGTTTTGTTTCTCCATCTGAACTGCCATTTGTAAGATTGTTTGTTCGCTACATTTTACCCATCTTACTCAATGATTTGATCAAATTTGGAAGCAAATGACTTTTGTTAACTTTGGAGTAATGTGTTAATATACGAGACTCTTTTCTTATTGAATTCTATTTTTTCCTCCATTCCTTTGGAACTTGCCATTATCAAGTGCTCACGAAATCAACAGAAGGAGGGTGACTTTGCTCTTGATACTGTTGATACAATTGATAGACCTAATGCAGAAAAATAGAAATAGAAATAGAAAGGAAAATAATACTGTTGACGTCGAAATATGGTTCGTATATAGGAACCAAACTCCGGCCAACAGGAAAGGATTCGGTGCTCCTATCCCGCAACCAGGTGTTAAAACAGAGGAAGAAGAAGAATGAGAATATGCAGCAGACAACATAATTTTTTAACGTGGTTCGGCTAAAGTCCTTCTTCGGACCCCTACGTCCACGGTAGCGTGTTATTACTAGAAGATGCTTGCTGTGTACACAGTTTTACAAGAGTTTC
>JANHAO010006101.1:0-21804 GCA_026873985.1 Saraca asoca
TCACAATAATACTCGACTAGGGACATTTTAAGAATAACAAATTATTCTAAGGACAATTATCATACTTATTTATATTACACAGATAGAAAAAAAAATATACTGATTAAATTGCCATTAAAACGTAACAAAATGTATGCAAAACAATCATCCCATGATTGGCTTCTAGGGCATACACCAATAATTCTAATCCATACAAACATGTTTACTTGTGATAAATGTAGAAATGCTTTGGAATATTGCACATATTTTTAGTTTACTATTGAACCATAAGCACTTTTATCTACCTAAAAGCATGTTTTTACATTTCACTATCAAATGTTATAGCCCTAACCATCTAAATAAATTTAACCCATTGTGAAATTGGAAAATATGCCTATTTACAATTTGTGGTCAAAATACAACCCTGCATTCCCATATATATATGGAGTTGCTTGAGCCTATAAGTCAAGTGCATGGCTCAATTTGATACTTAATAATCATTAACTTAACATAAAGGTAGTAGGACACACATGATCCCAAGTGCTTAAGTACTTACAAGAAGAAACAAGATATTTACCTACATAAAATGGTCTTATAAAACCTTTGCACTTTGATAAGAAGAAACAAGGTATTTACCTATACAAAATGGTATTATAGAAACTTTGCACTATGATTGTGCCTATAGAATAGAGGATCAGTGTAAAGTGTGGTCCATTGCACCTACTGCTTTTTACAATTTCTTATGAGTGCAACCCACCTTCACTTGCCATAACCCCATTTTAATTTAAACATCATATTACTTCCTCATCTTTTTACTTCCCAAAACTCCACAGTTCAACTTCATTTAAACTTGAATTGTTGTGTCCTAACTTGAAAACATCCATGTGTTGTAACAAAATAATGCATACATATGGCATAAGAAACATGCAAAAGCACACAAGAAAAAAATACCTAGATGTTGATGAAGTTTTGGATCAATAACTTGGGTAACAGTAGCCAAATTACTTAATTTTTCCTCTACCCTAGTGAGCCGTCGGTGCATCTGAAATTTCCTTACCACCAGCTTTTTCTCCTTTGTGGTCTTGGCTTAACTCCACTTTCTTCAAATTAACGAGTGAAGGGGGAGCTTCTTTGGAGCCATCAAATTGTAATAGTGGTGCTTGTCTCTTTATGCTTAGGCTTCTGAGATGAGATCTAAAGGTAATGTGAAGAAATTATGGGCAAGATAAAGAATCTAGGATTTTGCTCAATAGATGGGATTCATAGGAAAGAAAAAGATGAAGAGAAGACTTAGTACAAAACTATAGGCAACAAACCGCCTTTATAAAATAAAAAAGTAAATGTAATCAAATGTGTCAAATGGGACATGGTGAAAAATAAAGAGCATGTGTTTAGCAATGGTATATGGATGATTACCACTAAACATTAGTATTGTAGCAGTGTTTGCGACTATGTGTTAAAAAATTGCTGCTAACATTTTGCACTTCAAAGAAGACTTAGTCCTTTTGCTTAGTCATGGCTTTAGCGGTGGTTTAAATGAATCATCACTAATGAATGACCTCTAAATATTAGTAATTAATGGTGGTTTATCAAAATTGTCACTAAAAACTGGGCCATAACATTTTTTATGATGGTTTATTCAAACTACCATTAATGAACCACTGTTAAAGACAATTGTTAGTGGCAGTTTAGCAAAACCGCCCATAAAAAGTTGCATCCAACATTAATCCATGTCTTTAATGGCAGTTTTGATGAACCACCACTAAAGACCAATTCTATAGCAATGTGAGCACTTTTATGCAAACACTGATTAAGTAATGGAGGTGAATGGCATATTGGAATCGCAGATGATATCTATTGCTAATGATGCTAAATTTGGATACTATTTTGGTAACCTTCAATTGGAATTGAAATATCTTATTAAACAAGTATATTAGAAGTAATATGTTCACTCTTTCACTGTTGAGAAGATTGGCCAATTGTTACGCTACTATTAGAGTTTACTAATGCTTATGACAATGATAATTTAATGGAATCCTAGGAACCATTTGATTATGATCTTATTACATAGATGGAAGATTTATGTGTAGATTTTCTGAAATTTGGAGGGGGATCATATATTCCCATGGATTCTAATGTTGCTTAGGAAGTTCTGATCCATACGAAGAAGCATAATTATGATAAATATAGAAATACTTTGAAATATTTTACATATTTTTAGTTTACTATCAAACCATATCCACTTTTATTTGTTTAAGAGCAGGTTTTTACATTGCACTCTTAAATGTTATGACTCTAACCACCTAGTAAATTTAACCCATCGTTAAATAGGAAAATACACCTATTTTCAATTTGTGGTCAAAATACAACCATGCATTCCCATATATATATGTAGTTGCCTGAGCCTATAAGCAAAGTGCATGGTTCAACTTGATACTAAAAAATCATTGACTAAACATAAAAGTAGTAGCACACACATGATCCCAAGTGCTTAACTACTTATGAGAATAAATGAGATATTAACCAACACAAAATGGTCTTATGGAACCTTTGCACTATGACAAGAAGAACCAGGGTATTTACTTATACAAAATGGTCTTATAGAAACCTTGCACTATGACTGTGCCTATAGAACAGAGAATTAGTGTAAAGGGTGGTCCATCCTACCTTAATGCTTTTCAAAGTTTCATATGAATGCAACCTACTTTCACTTGCCATTACCCCATTTTAATTTAAACATCATATTACTTCCTCAGATTTTTACTACCCAAAACTCCCCTGTTCAACCTTCATTTAAACCTGAATTGTTGTGTCCTAACCTAATTTTATCTAACCTCTAGATCCATATGTTGACAATGTTAGTAGCTCTAAAATGTCTATGGGTTGTATCTAAATAATGCATATATACTACATAGGAAACATGCAAAAGCACATAGGCAAGAAAATACCTAGATGATGATGAAGTTTTGGATCAATGACTTGGGTAATTGAAGCCAAATTACTCAATTTTGCCTCCACCCCAATGAGCCACCTGTTCCTCTAAAATTTCCCTATTGCCAGCTTCTTCTCCTTTGGGATCTTGGCTTTAGTCCACTTTCTTCAAATTGATGAGTGAAGGAAGAGCTTCTTTGGTCAATTACTTGTAATAGTGATGCTTGTCTCCCTATAGTTAGGATTTTAGGATAGACTCTAAAGGCAAGGTGAAGAAATTTTGGGCAAGATGAAGAATCTAGGGTTTTGTTCGCCAGATGGGGTTCATATGAAAGAAAAAGATGAAGAGAAAACTTAGTGAAAAACCATGGGCAACAAACTACCATAAAAAAATAAAAAAGTAAACATTATCCAAAGTGTCAAATGGGACAAGGTGAAAAATAAAGAGTATGTGTTCAGCAGTGGTATTTAGATGATCACTGCTAAACATTAATATTGGAGTAGTGTTAGCAGTAGTTTTCTAAAAAATCATCACTAACATCTTGCATTTCAAAGGAGTCAAATCCTTTTGCTTAGTTGTATCTTTAGTGACAGTTTTAAATGAGCCACCATTAATGAACCACTACTAAATATTATTAATTAGCAATAGTTGATCAAAACCATCACTAAAAATTTGGTCATTGCATTTTTAGCGATGGTTTATCCAAATCGCCATTATTGAATTGCTGCTAAAGACAATTATTAGTAATAATTTCATAAAACCACCACTAAAAAACTACATCCAACATTAATTTATGTCTTTAATGATGGTTTAGACAAACTGCCACCATTGAACCATCACTAAAGATCAATTCTATAATAGTGCAAGCACTTCTATGTGAATGTTGGTTTGGTAATGAAGGTGAATGGCTTATTTGAATTGCAGATGATATCTACTGCTAATGATGCTGAATTTGGAGATTATTTTGGTAACCTTCCATTGGAATTGAAATATCATATTAAACAAATATATTGGAAGTAATATGTTCACTCTTCTGCTATTGAGAAGATTAGTCGATTGTTATGCTATTGCTAGAGCTTACTAATGTTTATGATAATGATAGTTTAATGGAGTCTTAGGAATCATTTGATTATGATCCTATTACACAAAAGGAAGATTTATGTGTAGATTTTCTCATATTTGGAGTGGGATCATATATTTCCATAGATTCTCATGTTGTTTAGGAAGTTTTGATCCATGCAAAGATTATAATTATGATAAATATAGAAATGCTTTGGAATATTTTACATATTTTAAGTTTACTATTAAACCATAAACACTTTTATCTACCTAAAAGCATGTTTTTACATTTCACTATTAAATGTTTTGGCCCTAACCATCTAAGTAAATTTAACCCACTATTAAATATGAAAATATGCCTATTTATGATTTGTTGTCAAAATACAACCCTGCATTCCCATGCTGCCTAAGCCCATAAGTAAAGTGCATGGCTCAACGTGACACTTAATAACCATTCACTTAGCATAAAAGTAGTAGCACACAAATAATCCCAAGTGCTTAAGCACTTAGGAGAAGAAACGAGATATTTATCTACACAAAATGGTCTTATAAATCCTTTGCCCTTTGACAAGAAGAAACAGGGTATTTACCTATACAAAATGGTATTACAGAAACTTTGCACTATGATTATGCCTACAAAACTAGAGTATTAGTGTAAAGTGTGGTGCATCCTACCTTAGTGTTTTTTAAAGTTTTAGATGAATGCAACCCACCTTCACTGGCCATACCCATTTTAATTTAAACATCATATTACTTCCTTAGCTTTTTACTACCCAAAACTCCCCAATTCTACTTTCATTTAAACATGAATTGTTGTGTCCTAACTCAGTTTTATCCAACCTTCATATTCATATGTTTATAATGTTAGCAAGCTCCAAAATGTCCATGGGTTGTAACTAAATATTGCATATATACTATATAAGAAACATGCAAAAACACGCAAGGAAGAAAATGGCTAGATGTTGATGAAGTATTGACTTGGGCAATAGAAGCCAAATTACTCAAATTTGCCTCCACCCTAATGAGCCATCAGTGCATCTGAAATTTCCTTATTGCTAGCTTTTTCTCCTTTTGGGGTCTTGGCTTTAGTCCATTTTCTTTAAATTGATGAGTGAAGGAGGAGCTTCTTTTGGGCCATCAAATTGTAATAGTGATGATTGCCTCCTTATTGTTAGGCTATTAGGATTAGGCTTGAATGCAATGTGAAGAAATTTTGGGCAAGATGAAGAATCTAGGGTTTTTCTCGCCAAATGGGATTTGTAGGAATGAAAAAGATGAAGAGAAGACTTAATGCAAAATAGTAGGCAACAAACTGCCTTTAAAAAAATGAAAAAGTGAATGTTATCAAAAGTGTCAAATGGCACAAGGTGAAAAATAAATAGCATGTCTTTAGCAACAACATTTAGATGACCGTCATTAAGCATTAATATTGTAGTAATGTTAGTAACAATTGGTTAAATAACTACCACTAAAGTTTTGCACTACAGAGGAGTCGAACCCTAGTCCTTTTGCTCAGTTGTATCTTTAGCAGTGGTTTAAACAAATTTCCACTAATGAACCATCGGTAAATATTAGTAATTAGTGATAATATTGTAGTAGTGTTAGTAACAATTGGTTAAATAACTACCACTAAAGTTTTGCACTTCAGAGGAGTCGAACCCTAGTCCTTTTGCTAAGTTATATCTTTAGCAGTGGTTTAAACAAATTTCCACTAATGAACCACCGATAAATATTAGTATTTAGCGATAGTTTATCAAAAAGGTCCCTAAAAATTGTGTCATAACATTTTTAGTGATGGTTTATCCAAACCACCATTAATGAATCATTGCTAAAGACAGTTATTAATAGCAATTCAACAAAATTGTTGCTAAAAAACCACATTCAACATTAATCTGTGTCTTTAGTGGTGGTTTAGATGAACCGTCACCATTGAACTGTCACTAAAGATCAATTCTATAGTAGTGTGAGCATTTATGTATGAACTTTGATTTGGTAATGGAAGTGAATGGCATATTTGAATCAATGATGATTGATGATGTAGAATTTGGATATTATTTTGATAACCTTCCATTGGAATTGAAATATCATATTAAATAAATACATTGAAAGTAATATGTTCACTCTTCCATTATTAGGAAGATTGGTTGATTGTTATGTTATTGTTAAAGCTTATTAATGCTTATGATAATGATAGTTTAATGGAATCTCAGGAATCATTTAATTATGATCTAATTACACAGATGGAAGATATATGTGTAGATTTCTCAAATTTGGAGTAGGATCATTCATTTCCATAGACTCTAATGTTGTTTTGGAGGTTTTGATCCATATGAAGATGTATAATTCTGATAAATGTAGAAATGCTTTGGAATATTTTACATATTTTTAAGAATATTTGGCATAGAGATAAAGCATTTTTAGATTTAGAGGATGTTTACTTCAACGATGATATCTGGATGGATTCGTTCTATGGATATTTACATATTAGGAGTTATTAAATTTATACACATTTGTGAGGAGGATTGTTATGTAGATTTTAAGGATAGGTAAATTTATAATATGCAATCAGATTTAGGTACTATAATTCTCAAATCATTTATACGCTCTATGAATATGAATATATGAATAAAGATTGTTTGGAAAATATATTTTTTCTTTTGTAAATGATGAAGAAGATGAATAAATAAAGATTTTACCTTTCAACTAAGATTGCTATTTTTATCACAACTCTTTCATCTAACATATTAGTTTATTTTATCTCAAATTTCCATGTTAATTACTTCCAAGGTTATCAAACCGTGAATCATATCAAGAATTGATTGGTCAAGTTTTTGATTCGTAAGGCAAAATGAATTGTGAATTGGTAAGATTCACAAAATAATATGAAAATAGTATGTTTTGTTATGTATAATAAGATGTAAGTATATAAGATAAAAAAAATAATTTTAAATTAATAAACATAATATTTCTCTAATGCCATAAACTCTAAAAAATTATAACTATCAAGTTTTAAAAGAGTCAATTTATATCGATTCAAAACAAATTTAATCTATCATATTAACAACTATTGATGATAGAATCTGGTATTGAGTCAAACTCCAGCCAACAGGGGGATTCTTTCAGGATCTCTAATCGTAAACTAGTTCAGACACAACAAATCAGCAAAACACGCAAAGATGAAAGGAAGAGCAGCAAGGAGACACAAGATTTTTAATGTGGTTCAGCCAAATTTGGATAGAACCGGACCTTACGTCCACAGTAGCATGTTATTCAAAAAGTGTTTCTACAAAGTTTTAGCACACAAGTTCTCCTCTCTATATTTTGGCAGAGATTCTACCTACCTAAAAAATGTTCTTTTTTTAGTTGAAGGCTCCTTCCTCATATTTATAGAGGAGAGGAGGTTACAATGATAATTTCATATGTTGTAAATCTATTACATCAACATTTATTGTATAAGATAGGATAAACAAACAAAATCCTATTATTTGGCTACTGTAGATTGTGTTCAGTAGGTGGGCTTAGCGTGCCTACTGGGCAAAGTGTGAATGGGTCTTTGGTTTGGTGAGCTCCTAGGTCACTAGTCATACTTCATTAACTAGATCGTTCAGCCTGGGGATGTGCCCATCCTCGGGATGGAGAGGTCGAGGTCAAGGTTGAGCTCGTTCTGTTATGCACAAGCTCATGCTGGGGAGGTCACTTTATGATGTGAACTGATGGCACAGTGATCTAAATATCTTTCGAGCTAGTCCTTTGTTTCTCTTGGGTTGCTTACAAGTCCATCTAGGATGCACCAAATTCCACATATAACATAAGCCCCTAACTCTTCGCTCGCTTTACGGGTTGGGAGTTAGGACTTTTTGGCATTCATTCAGTCAAAGTCTTCTTCCAAGATTGTTGTTTCATCTATTTTGAGCCATGCTTTTTATGGCACATGTTTGGCAGTTGTTGGTTAGTCAACCTTAGCCTCTTCTAAGGCATTAAATGATGGCAGTTGGGGGGATGAATCTAGATCCTTCGAAGGAGCTGGGCTTGGCTCTATCTAAAGGAGGGGGAATCCCCTATACCTTCTACACTAAGTAAAACATGAAGGTTTCGGATGAACCACCATTATTTCTAGCGTTCTGGCCCTTCACTGTGGGCATATATGGTCTGCTACATAGAAAACTCAGAAGATTCAGCTCTCTAATAACATGGAGGGATCTCATATGGATCTTGGACTACATCCTCTCAGCACTACCGGGAGGCAATCATTTGGCTAGCCAAGTTCCTGGCGCTTCCTGATTTACTTCTTTCATGAGTCAGAACAAGAGCTGGAAGCTAAAAAAATAAGAAGTAGTAGTACTACCACCAGAGAAGCATTGGAAGGAAAACATTAAGGACCTTGGTGGCTCACGGGCTCTAATTAGCTAAGGTGTGGCCCCTTGCAGCTGATCCTTCTTCTTGGTCATAGATTTCCCTTTGTATTTTTATTAGCTTGTATCCAGAGCTTTCTCTTGTAGTTTTGCCTCGTAGAGGTCTTTTAATGAATACAGTTTCCTTTTCGTACTTTCTACATGTTGCTCTTATTTCTGATATAAGCATTATTTGAACAATCCCTACGATCTGTACATAGTCAGAAGATAGTGTAAGAGTTACAAACATTTGGTCGCAAATGAATTGTGAGTTAGAGTGATCTCCTGCTCGAGTCGATCTTGTGGCCAAATAAGTAGATAAGTTACTATGAGAGCTGTAAAATTTGTAAATGAGCGATCTCATGCTAGGGCTGATTTCGTGGCCAAATAGATAAATTTGCATGAGTGCTATGAAATAGTAGAGTTCGCATGCAAACTGTGAAATTAATAAATGAGCGATTTCATGCTCAGGCCAATCTCATGGCCAAAAAGATAAATTTGCATGAGAGATGCAAAATTAATAGAGTACGCATGAGAGCCGCAAAATAGCAGAGTTCACATTAGAGCTACGAAAGTAATAGAGTTTGCATGAGAGCTGTGAAATAGGAGTTAGTCAATCTTGTGGCTAGGGCGATCTTGTGCCTAAATAAAAGGTGATCGATCTTAGGGTCGAGGAGATCTTATACCCAAAAAAGAGGTGGCCAATCTTGTGGTTGGGGCAATCTTGTGCCCAAATAAAAGGTGATCAATCTTGTGGTCAGGAATCTTGTGCCTGAATAAAAGGGTGCCATTTAAGTGAATCACCTATTTGAAGAAAATTCAAAATCAGTAGAGATATTCAAAATGTTTACATGATTCACAAAAATTATAGAAATTTAAAAGATAGTCTTGATAGTAGGAGATTACTTTTGCTCAAGATCCTGTCGAGATGGTCTAAGCCGTTGCTTTAAAGGCTGCACAACGTAGTCATGCAAATGAGCCCTTTTAATGAGATCTTTGATAGCATCTGTTAGCACCTGGCACTTTGAGGTGACATGCCCGAACTCATTGTGGTATGCATAAAATTTCCCTGGGTTGAGTTAGGAGTCTTTAAGGGTGGAGGCCTTCTGAAATCCTTTTTGTCCCTTTCCATTGTGAAAATCTTATCCTGGGCATACAACAAGATGCTATAGGTGCTATGGCAACCAGAAAATGGGGGTCGCTCATCCTTGTTCTTCTTAGCGAGCTGATGATCGGGACTGTCAATCCTATTTCCATGGTTACCTCTCTTCTTAGTTTTGGTTAAGTTATTTGCCTTAGGCTTCTGTGGACTGAAAGTCTCTTTCCATCTGATCTGCTTCGTGGTTTACTCATAAAATTCACCCAGGTTACTAACTAGGTACTTGTACAAACTTTCAAATAGCTTTCCATCTCTGTGAAGTCCCATTGAAATAGTAGTCAGATTGCCTCATCTAAGGACTTCTTGACATTGTTAACCTCATGCCTAAAGCGAGCGATATAGTTTTTCTGTGTTTCATGCTTACTCTGGAAGACTATAGTGAGGTGGCACAAGGGTGCGAGCTGCTCTTTTAGCACTCAACACTAGTCAATGAACTTTTCTTGGCATTCCTCCTAGTTGTTAATGCTGCAGGCCAGGAGGCTCCTAAACCACATTCGAGAAACTTCACCCAAAGTAGTGGGGAAGACGTGACACTTGACTAAGGAGTTATAGGTTTGGAGATTCATCTAGATGTTGAACAGGTCCAAATGGTTGCATGGGTTGCTATCTCTATCATATAGCGGAATGGCTAGAACTTTGAGCTAGAACAAGAGGGGTTCCTCCTTGATTTCCCTAGAGAAAGGACTTCGTTCCCCAGAGTGACCTTGGTCATTTCGAGCCTGAGGGTGCTCTTCGAAATGCTTGACTCTTTGAAGGAGATCTTCCACCAAAACATCCAAGCCCCCTAATCTTTGGCTAGAAACTTGGTGACTCGATTCACTTTTTTGGCTGCATGGATGATGGTTCAGGGCCTATTCTTGGTTAGTTTCATCGGAATGCTCCACTTTGGGTATGGCTATCTCAGCATACCCTTGCACATTTTGAACTTGTGCTAACATTATGACTATTTTGGCCATCTCTCCCATCATGTGTTCAAGTTTCTCTTAACATTGGAGCCAAGCTTGTACTCCATCAGTGTCATTGGCAGTAGGAACTGGTTGTACTGAGTCAGTTCGTGGAAGGCCAGGGGGTGCTCCGATAACAGGAGTGGTAGAGGAGTTTGTCATTAAGATGAGACCTTCTTGAGGATGGCGTTATGCATTTGAAGCCCTAGTGGCTCTTTCTTTGGCCATCGCAGTAGGAGATGAACCAGAACAAGTGAGATCCCCATAGATGGTGCCAAAATGTTGATGATGAAATCTTGTATTGAGCTAAACTCTAACCAACGGGGGGATTCTTTTGGGATCTCTAACCATAAACTAGTTCAGACATAATAAATCAACAAAACATGCAAAGATGAAGGGAAGGGCAGCAAGGACACACAAGATTTTTAATGTGGTTCGGCCAAATCTAGATAGAATAGGACCCTACATCCACAGTAGCGTGTTATTCAAAAAGTGTCTCTACAAAGTTTCAACACTCAAGTTCTCCTCTCTCTATTTTGGCATAGTTTCTGCCTACCTAAAAAATGTTCTTTTTTTGCCTGAAGGCTCCTTCCTCATATTTATAGAGGAGAAGAGGTTACAATGGTAATTTCATATGTAGCAAATCTATTACATTAACATTTATTGCACAAGATAGGATAGACAGACAAAATCCTATTATTTGACTACTATAGATTGTCTTCAGCAAGTGGGCCTGACGTGCCTATTGGGCAAAGTGTGAATGGGTCTATGGTCTGGCGAGCTCCCAGGTCACTAGTGATACTTCATTAGTGAAATCGTTTAGTCTGGGGATGTGCCTGTCCTCAGGATGGAGAGGCCGAGGTCAAGCTCACTCTGTTATGCACGAGCTCGTGCAAGGGAGGTTGCTTTGCGATGTGAACTGATAGCACAACAATTTGAATATCCTTTGAGCTGGTCCTTTGCTGCTCTTAAGCTGCTCGTAGGTCCATCTAGGATGAACCAAATTCCACATATAACAACAATTGACGATTTTTTGGCCAAATTTGTTTTTGCTGGGCTGCTACGTGTCAACTTCACCAAATTTTTTTTCCTACCAAACCCAACATCATTGCACATTTTGAAGCAAAGTGGTGGTGTAGCCTTCATTGCACATTTGTTTTTGTTGGCCACTTCTATTTGCTTTTGGTAGAAGAAGAGTCGTCAAAGCAGGATAACTATTGGTAAGTATATAAATAATGACAACATCATTAAACGCATGCTAAGGACTTCCTAAGGACCAAGACTTTTCTCTTTACTTTGTTTTGCTGTGTTAAATGTTTTGTTATCCAAAAACACTTTCCTTAGACTACGTTTTTTGTTGAAGTTTTACAGAGGCTTTTGTAGGCAAGGGTTGAGGTACTTCAATTTCTTCTTCTTGGTGCTGTTTTAGTTGGTGATATTTAATGTGTTAACTGATTTATTATTGGCTATGGTTATTTATTTTTGATTAATAATGATATGGATATGCTATATGTGTCTATTTAATGGTTTAGTGAATTGCAAAAAATTATGATCTATGGCAAATGAAGCAAAACATTCTATTATTCTAGAGAAAGAAAACATTCCATTACTTTGGAGAAGTTATGTTGATGGTGAAAGGAGATAGGGTGAGCAAAAGTCCCGTAACGATGAGAAGTTGGGTGGCCATGTACCTTCTAAGGTAGGGGGACACCCCCTCTCCCAAGTGAGGTGCCTTTTAAGGAACAAAATTGTGAGGAGTCATCTTGGTTGAACTCTATTAGGGACCCTAAAAGGGAACCCTATCAACACCCCAAAGCAGACAATACCTTGCACAGGGTAGGCTCATTTTGGCCATCATCATTTGGCGCTATCAATAGGGAACCCTAATGCCTCACCACACACAAGCCCACCTGACTTAGGGGACACATTGATGAGAAGTCAGGTGACCTTATGCCTCATAAGGTTAGGGGACACCTCCACTCCTAACTGAGGCACCTTTTCCTGAGTCAAACTCCAATAGGAACCTTGGGCAAGGGATAATACCATGAGGAGGGCAATAAATGGCCATACTCCAAAGTGGATAATACCTCACATGGGATAAGGCTTGTTCCGACCATTATCATTTGGCATCATTTGTGGGGACTCATCTATTTTCTGATCCATTCTCTATTGCCATCACAAAAAGAAGAGTTGTCAAAGCTTTAAATGCAATGGTTAATCCTTCAAAAGGTCATATGTTCACAACAAATTCCTTTATTGCCCCTGTCATAGGCATTACCTCTGGCTTGCCCCCAGCCAGTTCTTTTGAACTTGTTGTCGTTGCCAATGGTATTGATAGAGCATGAGCCTAGCTTCAACATTATGAAAGATTGGAAAATATGATGGCTGAGCTAATTCGAACAATCACAATGCTAGTGCAAGTGCAAGTAGAACGTGCATAGAGGTAGTCTGAGATCACCACAACTGAGAACGTTGACCACCAGCAACCAACTGGGTCCTCGGGCATAGTCAATCAAGAGAGCTTTACTAATCACTATTCACAAGAGCATCTTTCGGGTCACTGTTCCCATGACTAGGAAAGGCCAATAGGCGAACACTCAACCTACCAACAAACCAAGGCCCAAGGCCCAACAATAGAGGAATTGCTCTAGAGAATAAAATGGCTAGAGGAAGGTCCATGATCCCAAAGTAGCCAAGCTTGTCTTTGTCGGTCTAGTAAAGAAATTAATCTATGGAAATAAATGGATTTTACCCTCTTCCTATTTGTGAAGTTGTATACACCTTTATTATGGTCAATGTTATTTTAATAAATTATATAAAAAGTTGTTATCCAGAAAGTATTAAAATGATGAAGGATAAAGATTATCAATAACAGCAATTAAGATGTAAGAAGGAGAAGAAATTTGAAGACACAAATTTTTAAAGCGGTTCAACTTACATTGATACCACAATTCAAGTCTACTCCACTTGATCTTTCTCAATCAAAAGACCTTTCAAATTGAAAACAAAATTATCAGGATTGACAAGCTCCTAAAATGCCAGTCTTTACAATCAACACACAAGAAATAGACAAGTTTCTTACTAACCTAGAAGAATTATAGCAGGCTCTTCTAAACCTATACAGATTTCTAATAACCAAAAATCTCAAATGAATATAATTGAATAAGAAAGGGATTGAAGTTACAATACTAGAGTTTGACATGAATATCTCAAACAAGCCACAACAATCTTGGATGAACCTTGATCTAGAAATCTTGAAGAATATCTCAGAAATATCAATGAAGTAGAGAGAGAATCATGTTCTGCTCTTAATTAATCTTTTTCATACTAGAATCTGAAGAAAAACTATGAAGAATATGTTGACGATGAAATTTTGTTCAGGACCAAACTCTAGCCAACTGAGATCAGTTCTTACTCCCGAAGCTATTTTCTAGTTAATGAGATGAGAAATGAAGATGGTGGAGAGGAAGGATGGAAATGGAAGACAGTGTTTTTAACATGGTTTAGCTAAATCCAGGTAGCACCAGACCCCACATCCATGATAAAGTTTTATTAATTTGAAAGAAAAGTTTATAGAGCTTTTGCTAAGCTAGTTTGGCCTCGCTTCCTCCTCCTTACAATAATTTCCTATTCTCTATTTATAGAGGAAGAAAAGTTACATGAAATGATTATAAGTTGCAATTCTGTTACATGAAGAAATAAATATAAAAGACACAAGAAATCCTACAATCCGGTTGCTACAGGCTACTTTTTATGGGGTGGGCCCTCTTTGGTTGGTTGGGAATGAAGCTTGACACAAGCCTATTTAGAGATCCAACTTATGGAACTTCTAGCCGAGGTTGTGCCTCCTCTTCACGAGTTCATGTCTATTGCTTCAGTGAGGATGAGCCCACCTTTACCAAAGCAAGCTCATGCAGGAATGAATTATAAAGCACATGAGCCAAGACCCCAAACTCTTTATCCTCAGTGAGATGAATGTCTTTTGGACTTAACTATTGTCGAGCCTTTAGCCTACTTGGGTGAGATCAATTTTTCCAATAACATAAGCCCCCCAACACATAGTTCTCTTTATAGGCTGGGTGTTGTAATTTTCACTATTTTAGTCAAGGACCTTGCTCTATCACGTTGTCATTTTGGGCTTTCAATCTTTCATTTCATCTGGCTTTGGCCATACTTCTCTTTCTATCCTAACTTTCTAGCCATTGGCATGGCAACCTATTCTTTCTTTGGACTATTTGATCGGGCATGGTCTTTTGTCCAACGGGTTGGTCAATAAACCTGAATGAGTTTATAAAGCCTGAGAGGCTCCTCTTGCTTCTTCATGATCAGATGGAAGTATTAGTTGAGCCCCTGAGTATCTTTGTAAGTTTGGCTTCTGATGAAGCACTGAGGTGTGTATGGCCTACTACATAGGGCTTTAAGGCATGGATAGCCTATTGCATGTGGTTCCCATGGATAGCTCTTTATGCTAATCGTGGGGGAGATTTTATGCAGATCTTGGATTATTTCTTCATGACCTTGCCATGATTTCCTGCCTAGCTAGCTAGACTCTTGGCACCTTTTCGAATTGCACTAGGTCTGGTCTTAGAGGAACCACTGGCTTAGGAGGGATATAAGTAGGAGCAATCAGGCTTGTTGGTCTTCCAATGGCTAGCCTTCTACTTTTGGCTACAGCTTTAGGCTCTTTCAGCTTTTGTTTCTGTATTTCCCTCCTCTGATGTACATTTACCTTGTTAGATGAGGCCTTGAATGATGTATTGGATGCTTTCATCCACTTTTGATGATGATGTATATTGTCATAAACCAATGAAATGCTTGTTTGGCCAAACAATCGCAACTTTTGTGTAATGAACTTTAGCATACGGTTGCCTTGATTAATGATAAGTAGGATTTAGACAGATCATATGCAAGCTGTGCCTGGAAAGATCTCATTAGTGAGTTGTGAGTATTCATTCACATGAGAGTTACGATGAATTCATAGTGTCTTTGCACTTCTATAAGCTTTTCGAGCATTTTATGATGCCTCCATAGCTCAATGAGATGATAGCTCCTTGTTGGGTAGGATCACTTCATCTATAATTGATAATCTGTACCACAGCAATCTCGTTGCTTAGTCTTGTAGCAATCTTGTTGCTATTGTTCAGTGAGGCAACAACCTCGCTGCACAGTCTTGCAGCAATCTTGTTGCTCAGTGTGGTAGCAATCTCATTGCTCAGTCTTGTAGCAATCTTATTGTTTGGCCTCATAGCAGTCTTGTTGCTTAACAAGATAACAATCTTGTTGCTTAGTGGCCATTATAGAATTTGTCCCTGCCAACAATCCCATTACTGTGTCTCATGACAATCTTGTTGCTTATTAAAGCAGCAATCTCATTGCTCAGTCCCACAACAATCTTATTGCTTAGCAAAACAACAATCCTACAACAATCCTATTGCTCAACCTCATAGCAATCTTGCTATTTGGTGGGACAATAATCTTGTTGCTCAAGCTATAGGTTATACTCTTTTATTCCTAGTTTGTGAGATATGGCTCGCTTTGGATGTATAGACGGGGTAGGCTTCGTGCTGTCTCACCCTCGAATGTATCTGCATGATGGTGAGATGAAAGCTCATCACTAGTTTGGTAATGCTTCAGCCAATCAACCATGAATAATATTGAATCAATAAGGAATATCTCTCTTTTTGTGTAGTGTTCCACTAAATAATTTATACAAAGATTTCAGAATTGTCATTGACCTTAGGAAATTATTATAGGATTAGAATATGGTTCTAATGAAGGGCTCTAGCTCTAGATCAGTAATTTATTGAGTTTGCTAAGCTTGCCATCCTGATGACTTCACCACATAATCCTATAACCAGTCTCTTCTGATAAGGTCTTCTATGGCATCTCTCAATGCCCAGCATTCCGAGGTGGAGTGTTTGACCTTGTTATAATAAGCACAGAATCTGCTCGGGTCTCTGGACCTGGTAGAAGCTTTTATGGGTTTAGGCCTCCCAAAGTCTTCTTTATGCCTTTCCATGGCAAACATCTTATCTTGTGTGTCTAACAAGATATTGTAACTTTTGAAGCGACCTTGAGGCTGAGGTCGCTAAGGCTTTGCCTTCTTCATGAGTTGAGGACTGGGGTCATTACTATGACTCTCATGGCTCCTCTTTTTGTTCTTGGTTGGACCATTGGCGTCTACCCTTGCCTTGGGTTCCTCTATGCCAAATGTTTCCTCCCATCTTATTTGCTTGGTGGCTTGCTCATAGAACTCAGCTAGATCTTATGTTGGGGACTTGTAAAGGCTCTTGTATAACTTTCCATCCTTATGGAGTCCCACTGAAATTACTGTTACGATACTCTTCTTCGTGGGGCTCTCTACAGAGTTAGCTTCATGTCAGAACTTGCTTATGTAATATTTTGGTGATTCACCCTTGTGTTGAAAGATCATTGCAAGATGACAAGGAGGTGCGAGCTGCCTCTTCAATGCCTGATACTGGTTGATGAATTTCTTTTGACATTCTTCCTAGCTATTGATGCTATGAGCTGGGAGGCTTCTAAACCATGCCCGAGGGATACCACCCAACGTGGCTGGGAAAATGTGGCATTTGACCAGGGGGTCAATTGTTTGTTGATCCATTTGGACATTGAATGTGTCTAGATGGTTGCATGGGTCATTGTTTCCATCGTATAGTCGGATCATGGGCACTTTAAGCTTCTATGGAAGAGGCTACATCTCGATCTCCATATAGAATGGCGAGCTTTCCTCATAGCATGGTTGATTGTCTTGAGATTGGGGGAAATCCTCTAGCTGTTTAAGCCTTTGGAGGACTTGCCTCATTATTGGATCCTAAGCTTCAGACTAAGGGCCGAAGCTTTCAGCTTGTTGCGAGCCCCCAAACCGCTGGTCACGTTGGCTTTTGTGAGTCTCTTTCTGAGCTACTTTGTGCAGTTGCTAGAGTTGCGCTACGATTTCTTCTTGAGCTTGCACTTGTGCTAGCGCTCTGATAGTTTCAGCTAGCTCTATTACCATGTCCTCAACCTATGGCTGAAGGGCTGCTAGTTGGATGGCTGGAGTGTTAGAACTACTAGTGACCCTTCCTCTCGTCATCGTAGTTGGATAGAAAGATGATTCAAAAAATAGATGGGCTCTCCTTCTAGTGCCAAAATGTTGATGACAAAATTTGGTTTAGGGCCAAACTCTAGTCAACTGAGAATAATTCTTATACTTTAAGCTATTTTCTAGTTAATGAGATGAGAAATGAAGATGGTGGAGAGGAAGGATGGCAATGGCAGACAGTTTTTCAAACATGGTTCAGCTAAATTTGGTTGGCACTAGACCATACGTCCATGGTGAAGTTTTACTAGTTTGAAAGAAAAGTTTATAGAGCTTTTGCTAAGCTAGTTCAACCTCTCTTCCTCCTCTTTACAATAATTGCCTATTCTTTATTTATAGAGGAAGAAAAGTTACATGAAATGATTACAAGTTGAAATTCTATTACATAAAGAAAAAATGTAAAAGACATAGGAACTCCTGCAATCCAGCTATTACAGGCTACTTTCTACAAGGTGGGCACCCTCTGGTCGACTGGAATTAGGGCTTGACACAAGCTTGTCTGGAGCTCCATCTCATGGAGATTCTGGTCCAGGCTATGCCTCCTCTTAGCGAGTTCATGTCTATTGTTTTAGTGAGGACGAGCCTGCCTTCACCAAAGCGAGCTCATGCGGGAACAAACTGCCAAGTGCGTGAGCTAGGACCTCGTGCTCTTTATCCTCAACGAGCTGAATGTCCTTTGGACTTAACTTTTGCCAAGCCTTCGGCCTACTTGGGCGAGACTAATTTTTGCCTATAACATAATTATTTATATATTGAAGGCAGCTGGGTGTGAATAACTGCTATAACCCTCTATAATAGAATAATTGAATTTTAGTTATTGCATCGATTAATGCATCAATTACAGTCTATTGTTATTAACTCATTGGTGTAATAATCGAAATGCCATAATTGGTTACAACCTTAACATCGATTAACACATTGAAGTACCTATTTTTCAAAACCATCGGTGTAAAATATTTTGTTCATGCATCAATGTTGCATTGATTATGATATGAACTTTTCACAAGTTCTTCAACGCATTGATGTGTACATCAATTCATGATATAAAAAATAATTTTATAAAATTTCATTTTTCTTCAAGCAATTTTCAAATAATTATTTCTATCTCATTGTTTAATTCATAGTTTTGGATAAAAAATCATTTGAGATTATTTACAAAAGATCCAATCAAACAAAATAAGTCCTAAAACTAATCTTGGATCTTCTTGAAGTTTGAATGAAAATATGTTTGAATGTATAAAACAACAAATCAAAAACTCTAAAATATTGTTAGATAAAATTGTTTTTGAACATTAAAGCAACGAAAAATATGTAGCTTAGAATGAACTAGGCTAACAATCTCCCTCTTTTTTATGTTTACTAACAATTTTAGATGAGGTTCAAAGTGAAATAACTTTGAGGGATGAAATCATCTAAAATAAAGCTAAATGCCTTTCTCCCCCATTTGAAAAGTCAAAAGATAATAAAGCATGGGAAGTAAAAATAATAAATTGAAAATCATTGCTCCCCCTGAAGTTTTGAATATTTTTGTTTCTACATCATTTATGTAATTGATTAATATTGTGAAAAGAGTTATTTCTATTTACCCCCTTGGAAATAGAAATATTATCATTTTCCCCCTTGACCTTTGAAGATTCTATCATTTAGCCCCTTGATGTTTAATGAAATATCAAAATACCCCTGTTACTAAAATTTATTTTATTTTATTTTATTTTTAAAAAAATAAGAAAAATAAAATAAAAAAATTTCTCAAAAATTTAAAAAATAAAAAAGGAAGAAATAAAACTTGTGTAAAATAATTAAATAATATGTCATAATTAATTATATTATATATTGACTATAATTTCAATAAAAAATAACAAAAATTTCTCAACTTTTTTTTTTAATCAACTTTTTTGCTAAATTTTTTTAATTTTTTTCTTTTTTATTTCATTTTTTCAATAGGGTTGTGGCTGTTATTGGAAGCAGCAAGTGGAGGAAACGACGAGTTGAAAGAGGATGTAGTGAGCTGGTCACAGAGGAAGATTCTAACCCATATTTTAAAGAAAAAACTATCTCACCCTGAGACGAGTTTTAGTTCTCATTACGAGGTAGGTTCAAAGGTCATCTTACCGCCGATTTCATTTTTGTTTCTTATTGTCACAACGTAGGCTCTAGGGTCGCCTCACCCTCGAATGAGTTTTAGTTTTTTGTTACAAGATAGGCTCAAAGGTCATCTTACTCTCGATTTTATTTTTGTTTCTCGTTGTCGCAAGGTAGGCTCAAGGGCCTCTCTCCCTTAGATGAGTTTTAGTGTTTTTGGTATGTGGTAGGCTTAAAGGCCATCTCACCCTCGATTTCCTTTTTGTTTCTTGTTGTCGTGAGGTAGGCTCCAAGGCCATCTCACCCTTGAACGAGTTTTAGTTTTTCGTTACGAGGTAGGCTCAAAGGTCATTTCAACCTCAGTTTCGTTTTTGTTTCTTGTTGTCACGAGGTAGCCTTTAGGGCCTCTCTCCCTCGGACAAGGTTTAGCTTTCGTTTACGAGGTAGGCTCAAAGGTCATTTCACTCTAACATAGATTATAAGATAAAACCAATTTTTTCTTTAATATATGGGTTAGAATCTTCCTCTGCGTCTTGTTCGCTACTTCCTCCTTCAGCTCGTCGTTTTCTCTGCTCGCTGCTTCCAACAGCAGCTACAGTCCTATTAAAAAAATGAAATAAAAAAGAAAAAAATAAAAAATTTTAGCAAAAAATTTACAAAAATTAAGAAATTTTTTATTGAAATTATAGTCAATATATAATAAAATTAATTGTGACATATTATCTAATTATTTTACACAAGCTTTATTTTTTCCTTTTTTTTAAAATTTTTTGGAAAATTTTTTTCTTTGTTCTTTTTTCTTTTTCTTATATTTTTAAAAAATAAAAAAAGATTTTAGCAAGGGTATTTTGATATTTCCTTAAACATCATGGGGAAAATGATAAAATCTTCAAAGGTGAAGGGGAAATATGATAATAGCTAAAAAAGCAAAGGGGATTTTGATATTTTCTCAAACATCAAGGGGAAAAAATGATAATATTTCTATTTCCAAGGGGGTAAATAGAAATAACTCTAGTGAAAAGATTGTATACAAACATTTGAAATTTTGCTGCATCGATGTTAAGATTGATTATATTAAGAATTGGGCTAAACATCAATGTTAAAATCAATTTACGTGCATAGACAATTAATCATCTTTTTACACATTAAAAAGGAAAAAAGTATATCAAAAGTTTAAGAATTAATCATAATCTACATACCAGTAGAATTACATATAAACTGGAATTAGTATAATATCTAAAAAATAATCATTCATCATTATAGATATTCAGAACATAAAAATACTTCACAATTTAAAAATTATACAGAAATGATAACATAGATCAAATATAACCATATCAGTATCAATGACATAATAAACATTAAAATACAAAACATATAAAAATAGTCTTTAACATTAGTAGAATAATAACAAAATAAGAAAGATAACATAAAAAAGACAAATAAAATGAAAATCACTCAAGGGGCAGGTCATTTAGCTCTTGCATCTCAGCAATTTCATCTTTTTGTTGGAGTCTCATCTTAATCTCTTCAACCTAATCATTAAGAATGTTATGTCTTTTGTGCATTTCTTTTTCTATTCTATCAACTTTTTCTTCTAGGAAGGTCATTCCTTCCACCATTGAGTTGAACCATGCATCTTGATTGTCAATTATTTTGTTAGTTTGATTCAGCATGTGTTTATGCATGCGTTCAATTAGTGCAGTCTGTCTAGCTTCAGCTTCAGTGGAGACTACCTCTTATGTGGATGTTTGACAAAGGTTTGAGAGGAGAGAGGTGTTTTATTAATGCACTTTCCTTGACTATCTTCTATAAAACCCGTTTTGTGTAATTGTGAAGAAGTTATCATTATCATTGCATTAGGGCGTGAAAATAGTAATTCATTTGAAATCTTGATTTTTGCTTTTATGAAGAATGGGGTCAGGATCATTTTGTATGGAAGGAATATATTCTTCTAGAATAGTTACTCAAATATTTCAAAATGAAGTATGAAAAGTTGAAATCAATTTGATTTTTGATGATCCACATCAAAAATAGATTGTTAGCCTTAAAAAGATTGTTAACCCCAAATGAATTTTTATTAGTTTTGGATGTTGAAAAGCAACTGAAAAGACAATATTATATTTTCTTGAACTAATACTCATTTTCAGAATGTTTTA
>JANHAO010006102.1:0-21783 GCA_026873985.1 Saraca asoca
CTTGTTATGATTATCAATAATTGAATGAACATTTAGTGATCAAGGATGCATTAATCTCAAGCTAGTTAATTCCCTTGGGCTGGTTAGTTTATTTATCTCTGTTTAGTTTCTGCATGTTAGTGTAGTTGTAAGATTTAGTTACTGCCAACCCTCCCTTTATTTCTAGCTCTTAATTTGATTATATCATCCACCAAATGATTTTGGGATTCGACCTGGTGTTGCCTTATACTATAAGTAGAAGGTAGCTCAGTTTTATAAATTTCTAATTTGATCGATCTCGATAGCCGCATCAGACATCGATCATGTGACATATGGTGCCATAGATTAATCCTTTAGCTCGCAAGGTGAATATCTCAGGCACAGATCACCCCTCTTAGCAACCCAAGATTAGTTCCACCTGGTGAGAACAAGCTTTTGTCTTCTGAGCTCGCTTCACATTCCATGCTCGCGATCAGTGAGCCGACCTCCCATCTTTGTGGGCTTAATACTTTTGAGTGATTTGAGGCTTTTCTTGGTTAGGTTCATCTCATTTTATCTTATACTGGGGAACCACCTATAACACCATCTATATCCCACAAAACAATTGTGCATAATCAACAACATCATATATGCATAGATATGAATCATATGACAATGTCATTAACGTTTTACTAATATTGAGATAAAAATGACATTAGTTCATCATTTCAATGAGAAACATGAAACTCCCACTAACCTTGAACATCAAAAAGCTTAGCTAAACTCATTCTAGTCACTTGATTGTGAATAATTTTTTAACACCTAACCTTTGGTTAGTAAATCTACAAGCATGCAATATGTGGCAACATGTATAATGCTTATGTAGTTTCTCTCTTCAATAAATTGATACTTAACATTAAAATACTTGTATGGACATACTTTTATTGTCATTTTAAGAGACATTAACCATAGCAGCATTGTCATAATATATGGTTAAGGTCCTAGATATATCCTTTCCACAACTTTGAATCCAAATACCATATTTCTTAACCAAATAGCCTCACAAGTGGTTTCACAACACATGACATACTCTACCTCTATAGTAGAGGTTGTTGTAATTAATTGCTTGATAGTTTCCATAGTACAACTTCTCCTATTATCTTAGAGATGTATCCAAATATCAACTTCATGTTACCTGGATAACTTGCAAAATCAGAGTCAAAATAAATTATAATAATTAGATCACCAAATCTTCAATAGGTTAGCACAAAGATGCTTTATACCTTATAAGTACTCTATAACTTTCTTTGCAAGAGCCTAATATCTATTACCAAGATTACTCAAGTATCCCCTAAGTACACTAAACCAATAGTGATATCAAGATGTGGACATACTTAAGCATACAACAAGCTACTAACAACAAAAGCATATGAGACCTATTTTAATCCTTACATTATTTTAAGGACATTAGGCTTTAGAAAGAATCTCACCCCTCTGAAAAATGCATTACTTGGAGAGCAACAAGATATATTGAACCTTTTGAGAATTTTTTCAACATATAATCTTTAAGAAAAGCCAAAAAAACCATATGCTATGTCATGATGGTTTCACATGCCCTGCACAATGGAGGCATTATTAAGATCCTTCACATCTAAAATATATAAATTGTATATGCTTTATCTCAATCATAGGGCTCTTAACATTGTTCTCAAGGAGAATATCATCTACATAAGACTAGAATCATATATAAGCTCATACCTAACTTAATACAGATGTATAGATTTGCATTATTCTCTTTGAAACCAAGAGAAGCAACAATCTCAATAATCTTGAGATATCATTGTCTAGACTCTTAATTCAAATCATATACATTGTTAACAGTGGAATCTAGTTCTGGGCCAAACTCCAGTCAACGGGAAGGATTCTTATGGATTCAAACTGTTTTCTAGTTGAACAAGCAAAGATGAAGAGGTAGATTCAAAGAAGAGTGATAGTACACATAATATTTTTAACGTGGTTTGACCAAAATTAGGTAATATTGATCCCTACGTCCATGGTAATGTATTGATCTAGAGAAATTTCTACAAAGTCTTAGTGTGGTTGTTTCAGCTTTGTTTACAAGGATCCTCTTCCTCCTATTATAGAGGCTAGGAGGTTATAATAGTAATTTTATATGTTGTAATTCTATTATATCAAGCATTTAATATATATGACTACATAGACTCCTGTAATTCGGTTCTTGCAGGTTACTTTCTGTGGGTGAGCTATCTCTATCTGTTAGGCCAGAAAACTAAGATAAATTGGTCCAATGCTATATCTCGCTAAGCTTCTTGATTAAGTAATGTGCCTTATCCCACAAGCCCTTTCTGGCTCGGGGTCATTGCTAACCTTTTGGCCAGTGAGGTCAAGCTCGTGTACCACAAAGCAAGCTCATGTAGGATCAATTGTCAAGGATGCGAGTTGAAACTTAGTGTCTTTAACCTTAGCGAGCTAGACTTCTTCTAATGGGACTTAGCTTCTTGCTAGGCCTTGGTCAACTTGTTTCATGATGCTGGATTTTACTTATAACATAAGCCCCCTAACTCTCAGCTCATTTTATAGACTGGGAGTTAAAACTTTGCTACGCAGTCAAAGCCTTTGCATGTAGTCTCTGTCAAGTTGTCATTTCATACTCAAATCTTTAACTTTATCTATTTTAGGCGATACTTCTACCTATAAACGATTCTCAACCATTGGCGTGGTAGCATTATCTCTTCCTGGACTATTTGATTAGGGAGAGCCAGATATCCTTTGGATTCTTCAAAAGGTCAAGCTGGTCTATTTAAAGCCTAGATACCTTCTTCCTTCTCTAGTAGAACTCGATGGGTGCCTTAACTAAGCCCTCTATGTTTCTGATGGTTTGACTCCCAGTGGAGCACTTTGAGGTGTGCATAGCCTACTGTAGGAGATTACAAGGCATATATAGCCTATTGCATGTGACTCTCGTGAATAACTTCTGTTGTTGGTCATTAGGGAGTCTTATGTGGTTCTGGGATTACTTCCTCACGGCCCTGCCGTGAGACTTATTCTCTTTCTTCTAGAAGTTGTAGCTGTAGGCCCCTTGTTCCGATGTGTTTTGTGACTTTTAATGTAAATTTGCCTTGTTGAGGCCTTGTAATGAAAGAACTGTCTTTATGATTCTTACATGTTGCATTGTGTCTGCATGTTTTGCATGTCACAAGTGATAATGAGTTATGAAAATGAGATACTTGATTAGCCAATTGGCCATATTTTTTGATGAATAATGAGTTATGAAAATAAGAGCCTTGAGTACTTTAAACTGTAATAAGGGAACCGTCCTTGCAAGTCACACGATAGCTACATCCTACTGGAAATAGCATGAGATCTGTAAATAATGCATCACATGTGAGCTACGAGCGATACTCTATATGAGAGCTACAAATCATTAAATCGCATGAGAGTTGCAATTTGTGAGCTATACCTCAGCAACTTGGTTGCTCAAGGAATGAGTTTATTTTGAGTGTCTCCATGCCTTAACTGGACTAAAGGTCACAGTTGGCAAATAAGTTTATTTTGAGTGTCTCCATGCCTTAGTGAGCCTGTAGTTCAACTAGAATTTGAGTTTTTTTTAGCATCTCCATGCCTCAGTAAGCCCACAGTCCAACTAGAATTTGAGTTTATTTTGAGTGTCTCCATGCCTTAGCGAGCCTATAGCTCAACTGGAATTTGAGTTTATTTTAAGCGTCTCCATGCCTCAGCAAGCTCACAACTCAACTAGAATTTGAATTTATTTTGAGCATCTCCATGCCTCAACTGGACTAAAGGTCATAATTGGTAAAGGAGTTTATTTTAAGAGTCTCTACACCTCAATGAGCCTGCAGCTTAATTAGAATTTAAGTTTATTTTAAGCGTCCCCACACCTCAGTTGGACCAAAGGTCAGAGTTGGCAAATGAGTTTATTTTAAGTATCTCTATCCCTCAACAAGCCTGTAGCTTAACTAAAATTTGAGTTTATTTTGAGCGTCTCTATGCCTTAGTAAGCCTGTAACTTAACTAGAACTTGAGTTTATTTTGAACATCTCCACGCCTCAATTGGGCCAAAGGTCGCAGTTGGCAAATGAGTTTACATATGATATTTAAGAGAGTTTGCAGCATATGAGCTTAGAGGATGTGTGCACTTGATAGCCGAGAACAAGTCAGATGCATATAAATAAGAGATTGCTATAAGGCTAGGCCAATTGGCAAACAAAGTTTCATTTAACAAAAACAGAGGGAAGCCTTAACACAAGCTTCTAAATAATGACAATACATCAATGTATAATTCTCATTGAGCCCCCTAGCTCATTATCGAGATCTCACTAGGGATGCTGAGGTCGCTGCTCAGTAGGTCGCACCACATACTCCTTTAGGTAGCTTCTCTTTATCATATCTTCAATTGCATCCCTGAGGGCATAACAATTAGAAATGTCGTGGCCAGCTTCATTATGATAAGCACAGAACTCTTCTTGGTTCCTCTGCTAATAGGGAATCTTCGAGGGTGCAGGTCTCTTGAAATCCTCCCAATCTCTTTCTACCGTGAATACCCTATCTTGGGAGTTCGATAGGACACTGTAGCACTTATAGCAACCTGGGTGCTAAGGTTGCTCACCTTTGAACCTATTGGACTTCTTCACAGTCTGGTCACCAAAGTGGTCACCTTGATCCATATTGCCTCTCTTTTAATTATGGGTGAAGCCATCTTTCTCATCCTTTCAATCGGACTTTCCTAAGCTGAAGGTTTCTTCTCATTTGATCTGCTTGGCAGCTCATTCATAAAACTCAGTTAAGTCCTTCATCGGAGACTTGTATAAACTTTTGTAAAGCTTTGCATCTTTGCAAAGTCCTATGTAGATTATTGCCAAAATGGTTTCTTCGAATGGATTCTCCACCGAGTTGGCTTCAAGTTTAAACCTAGTAATATAATCCTTCAGTGACTCATGCTTATGTTGGAAGATCATCGTGAGGTGGTAGGGGATATGAACTGCCTCTTCAATGCACAGTACTGGCTGATGAACTTCTGTTGGCACTTCTCCTAATTGCATATCGAGCGAATAGGAAGGCTTCTAAACCATGCCCATGGTACACCTCCTAGTATAGCTGGGAAAACTCAACATTTGACTAAGGGATCGACCGTTTGCAAATCCATTTGAAGGAATCATGGGGACTTTGAGTTTGTGCGGAAGGGGTTATGTCTCGATCTCTATAGAGAATGGTGATCTCTCCTCAAAACTAGGTTGGCTACCTAGAGATCTTAGGCACTCTTCCAGCTGCTTAATCCTTTAGAGTAATTCTTCCATTGTCAAGCCTTATGCTTTAGTCTACTGGTAAGTGGAATGCTGACCCGTTTACCTTTCCTGATCGAGGAATCAACAACCTACGGACTACTCTTGGTAAGCTCTGCTCGAACATCTAGCTTCTTGCTATTGAGGAATATTAGTGGGTGTCATGACCTCAATCTGCCTTTGTACACCTTGAGCTTGCGCTTGAGCTAGCATTGTGACTATTCTAGTCAATTCTCCCATCACATTTTCTACCTTCTTCTGGCATTGACGCCAAGTTTGCACTCCATCAGTGCCATTGGCAATTGCAATAGGTTGAAAAGAGTTAGCCAGGGGCAAGCCAGAAATTACGCCTATAATAGGGATAGTGGAGGAGTCCGTTGTGGACAAATGACCTTTTGAAGGATCAACCAATGTATTTGAAGCTCTTATAGCTCTTCTTCCTACCATTATGGTTGTGCAGTAAAGTAACCAGAGTACAGAAAATTAACTAAAGAGTAAATGAATCCCCACAGAGGGTACCAAAATGTTGACAATGGAATCTAGTTCTAGGCCAAACTCTAGTCAACGGGAAGGATTCTTACGGATTCAAACTATTTTCTGGTTAAACAAGCAAAGATGAAGAGGCAGATCCAAAGAAGAGCAGTAGATACACACAATATTTTTAACATGATATAGCCAAAACGGGGTAACACTGGCACCTATGTCCATAGTAATCTATTGATTTGGAGAAATTCCTACAGAGTCTTAATATGGTTGTTTCAACTTAGTTTACAAGGATCCTTCTCCTCCTATTTATAGAGGCTAAGATGTTATAATAGTAATTTTACATATTGTAATTCTATTACATAAAGCATTTAATGTATAAAACTACATAGACTCCTGCAATTTGGCTCTTGCAGGCTATTTTCTACGGATGGGCCATCTCTATCTGTTGGGCCAGAGAACTGAGATAAGTTGGTCTAATGCTCCATCTCGCTAAGCTTCTTGATTAAGTAGTGTGCCTTATCCCACGAGCCCTTTCTAGCTCGGAGTCACTACTGAACTTTGGCTAGTAAGGTTGAGCTCGTGTACCGCGAAGCAAGCTCACACAGGATCAATTGTCAAGTATGCCAGCCAGAACTTAATGTCTTTAACCTTAGCGAGCTACACTTCTTCCAATGGGACTTAGCTTCCTACTAGGCCTTTATCGACCTGTTTCATGATGTTGGATTTTACCTATAACATATATGAATCTTTTAAATCTACACATTAAGTGCTCTATACTATTTTCTTAGAAATAATCTAATTGGTTCACACAAATAATTTTTGATTAATCTCCATTCAAGAAGGGTTATCTTGCATCTGATGAAGCTTTAGGTCAAAATGAGTTACCAGTGCCATAACAACTCAAAATGAATCTTCAATCAAAATAAATAAGAATATATTCTATAATTAGAGTCTACTTTCTAAATATGGTCCTTTGCCATAAATATGGCTTTATATCTCTTATTCACCTTTTAAGTATTCTTTGGCCTTAAAGACCCTTTTGCATTCAATAGATTTGCAATCAATAGGTAGCTCTATATGATCTCACACATCATTATGGATAATTAAAATAATCCATCATTTACAGCCTTCATCCATTCTAAAGAATTAGTGCTTGAAATGGCTTCTTGAAAAACTAGTAAGATCAATTCCATCATTGACATCAAATTCATACACTTTAGACATACCACGTAACTATTACTAGTTCCTGGTCTATGAGCCATCTGGGATTTCCTGAAAAGGTATTTTATTTACAAGAATTGATTCTTTTTTACTACTACTGGAGCATCAAACTCTTCAACTTCCACCATTAGTTTTACCATATGTTGTACTGGATCAATTTGATTTGTTTCAACTGTGGTAGTTCTAGTGGAATAGCAACTTGTACCTCTCTAAGAGAGATATTACATGGTCTTTCACTCCCATTGTCTGGCTAATCCTCAAAACAAACAAAATGAGTTGCTTCGATTACTCAACTAGTCTGGGTCGAACAATAAAATCTACTACCTTTGTACTTATAATAATATTCAATAAAGTGACCATCAATATAATCTTTAGATCAAGTTACTTAGGAAATGAATTATATGACTTCACTTCAGCCTTGTAACCTAAAAACATGGAAATGCATAGGACTAGACTTTTCTCATATAGTAATTCTCATAAGATTTTAGATACAGACTTATTAGGGACATGATTTAGAATATATGTAGCGGTCTTTAAAACATCATCTCATAAAAATCTAGTAAAATTGAATGTACCAACATATATTTGATCATATCCATGAGCCTGTAATTTTACCTTCCTATGATCTGATTCATTCGGGCATTTTTAGGCATAGCTTTGCTGGCCTTACTTCCATAATCCAAAAAAATCAAGATCTTCCTTAATTTTATCATATCTCCACAGTACTTATTACCTTTATTAGGACTGATGCACTTGATTTTCTTTTTCATTTTAAGTTTAATCTTAACTTTGAACACCTTAAAATAATATAAGGATCTAACTTTTTAGTAGGAATTTCCACTTAACTAAAATTTAAATAATCATCAATAAAGATGAAATATTAGTATCCACTCATAGCGCTTGATTCGTGTAAAATGAAATGAGTACAAAGATCTTATAATTCTTCACGTTATCTTTCGCTTGACTAACTACAAAGGTCATTTTATTGAAAGTCTATTTACCATCTTGGGTGTGATATGATGTCTCAAAAACATCAATTTTAACTGACTTTAGAACACGTTAAATCAAATTACTATCTTCCAAGTCCACTTTCATGCCTTTTAAGTAATTATAGTAGTATACCGGTTCCATGATGTGCTCACTAATTCCATCACACCATCCTAAATAGTTTTATCCAACAATGAGACATAATATCCTTTTTAGCCTTACTAAACTTTACAAACCTATCAACTATAGAGTCTATAAACACTTTGGCATTTGGAGAGTCAACAATGCTTTTTATTATGGTCTTATCATTAGTGTATGTCACAACCATCAAGTACACTATATTAGAGTGTGTTCACTTTTCACGAAGAGCCCTGTGTAGCAATAGAGTTATTGTTTATCTTGGGCTCTTCCTCTCTTCATGCCAAATATGAAATTTGGTGATTGTCAGATATGATATTATCAATTCAACCCAAATCTCTTCTATTAAACCCGGTCTTCATAATTGGTCACATTCACTATTTTCATGGTAATCAATTACATAGATAACAAAAATTTGAGGAAATAACAATTTATGAAATTCATCATAAATTTCTAAAAATTGCATATTCAATGTAGTCATGCTATACCTAAATAAATTTGCAATTCTAACAATATTACATCATAAACCTAACATCGACAGGGCATTTAAAACTTCATAATATAATACAAAAATTGAATACTACATTTCTAAGACTTAACAACAATAAGGTATTTAAAATTTTAAGAACATAATAAGCAATCCTTACACTCACATTATCACAAAAAAAAAGAAGCTGTGTTAATAATATTATACCGATAGGGTATATATATTACCAAAATATCACTTTCTTAGATATAATTCCAAAATTTAATTTCAACAAAATTTTGTGCAACTGGCCCTACGATAAGTAGTACACAATTGCATATATTTTGACATAATATGAATTGATTATTATATAATTTTACAAATTGTACACAATAATTCGAAAAATATTCAAATGTACAAACAACATCAAATTAGTCCACAAAAAAGATACACAGTAGTATAATACGTAAGAATCATATAATGAGTTTTTAGATCCAAATAACATGAGTAATAAAGTTTTTACATATTAAATATGCATATAATTAAACAAAATTCAAATAATAACCAAATAGTAGTAAAAAATCCTGGAAAAATTACAATAAAGTAGGAAAATAGGTAAAAATGACATGATAAAATTTTCATACCCAAATAATATCAAATCAGTAATCAAAAGTAATTAAAATGATTTTATTTCCAGAAAAATTTGAAAAAAATATGCATTAAAACCGTCTTAGAGAATGGAGGCCAACAGTGTGATCAAAATCACTATCCACTATCATCTTGGCAGCTCGTGGATTGCACACACCTCTGGCTTTCTTCCTCGCCTGATTACTCTGCAATCGAGTTTCCTTACTCATTTTGGACCTAGTTTCCAATGCGGCTCAAATTCTCCACATCCAACCATGGTTTTACAAAATTTTTGTATAGGTTTCTTCACCCATATCATTCTCAATCAAGACCCTCCATCAATTTTAGAAAATTGTCACTTGTTTATGTGATTGGAAAAATAAAAAATAACTCAATTTTCCAAAAAAAAATTTGGTTCAAGAATTTGAAAATTTGATGCTATAACATTCCAAGTTTTATAAGATTGATTAAGGGCTTTTGTATATCTTATCATTTTATCAATTAAATCTCAATGAATTTGAACAAATACCTTATAATTGAATTGAAATTTGAAAAGAAAACCTTCTGCCTGAATGGATATGTAAAATTTTGAAAATTTAGCTTATCAACAATATTTATTCAAATTGATTTATGCCTTTTACACATTATATACTCTTGGGATGCGATAACAAATTAATTGAAAAAAAAGTTTCTTTAAATATTTCAAATTTGTGAATTGAATTTTCTAGAAAAATTTAAGTTGCTTTAATTCATGATTTCATCTCAAGAAGATTACACCAAAAAAAAAAATCTATAACCAATTTAGAAATATATTAAGGCAAAAAATATTAATAAATTTCATGTTCATAAATCCATAAGATTTTGACAGCATAAATCATGAATCATATGAAATCTTAAAACAAATTTACACAAATTTGAGCCATGTGATATGAAAAAAAAATGGCTTTATACCAATTATAAAAAATTGGAAAAACTAAAAAGCCAAGTAACCTGATCTTTTACATCATGTTACCAAGCATCAATTTAGATTTATACAAATAAATTAATTAGAATAATAATAATTATTATACTTGACGCAAATTAAGGATCCATTATAGAAAAGGCTCCTTAAGCAAGTTCACTCTTCTCAAAACCTAGCAGAGAAAGAGGAAGAAACTAAATTATATCTTCAATGGGACGGCTATAGCTCTGTATAGAGTGTAAGTAGGGACTTGTCTTACTATAATTTTATTAGGCTAACTGATCCATTATCATTGGTTTAGTTATAATACTCTCACCACTAAGTCTACTAATAGTCTAGGTGTCATTATACGTCTAATGATTTAATCACTTAGTTAATTAATCAAATATAATTATAATAGTATGATATTCTTTTAATCCAATAACATATGATTAATTAAATTAAGATAGTCTACATAGGAAATTCTAATAGGAGGTTTTGACCTGTTTGATGGTATCAACCATCCTAAATGACCCTTGTACCAATAAACTAAAACAAAATTGGAAAGTGTTATTATTATGAAGAAATCATCTAGCTTGTATTAAAATGGCAAGATTCATGCATCTATTTTTTTTATTACAAACAATAACATCATTTAGTAATTACTATCACAACTTTAAGAGGCATCATCACGTGGAAATGAAAAGGTCTGAAATAAACCAAACCATCTGTGACTGCAGTCAAGCTAACAGTAACAACAATAGAGTGCAGAGAGCAGAAAATGCAAACCTACACTATTGAGAACTTCTCAAACTATTTCCATATGAATGATATTTTAAAAGAAATAAGTTGCAACCACAAAACTTTCAATGAAAACGAATTAATCCATACTCATTTCTAAAATAAACATGAAATTGAACTGACCAAATAATAGAGAGCTAGAAGAAGAAAAATTAAAAGACAAAAAAAAGACAAGGCAAATTAATGGACTTAAAAGAAGATGGCTTTTACCTAACCATATGATTTGAACTCTAGAATTTACAAACCAAAAACCAACATCATCATTGAAGCATTGCTGAACAAGAAAGGGAAAATCTAATCATTAATTAAAATTTGTACATTTCATATGCAATTCTCCTTTTTTTTTTCTCTAGAAGGATCAAAGACTTGAAGTACTCTACTTTTACGGAACACAATACCATGCACAAGCGACGAACTGGTGATATGGAGCATTATCCAGTCAACTAGTTAACTAGTGATTGCATCTGTGATTATTATATTAGCAGTATTGCATTACCACTACCAGTAGAGAGATAGAAATCAAGCAGAAAATATTTTTTTAAAAAAAAACTCATGGAGCTAAATCAATATGAATTTGAGGCACTATTTTATTTGTAGAATTTTCAATTTAAACTGGTCAATGATACTTGCAATTTCTTTATGCTGGATTGGTCCATTGTTTGAATTACCGTTAGCATCACTTCTTCAATCACCTTAAACAATTCTTACTACTTGCTTTGAACTTTAAGTATTTATGATGTGAGAAATTGGAAAAATAAATAGTCAATTAACATGATCAATTACATCATGTTATAAAATTATAACTGTCAAAACAGGTCGACTCGTCCCGGTCTGCCTCAAAATGCAAGGGGGGTGGGTGGGTTAGAAAACCTTAACCCAACCTAACTCATTTGCATGACGAGGTGGGTCAACCCAACGAACTTAACATACTTTGACATATAAAATTATCAAAATAGGCTGGCCCACCCCAACCCGCCTCAACCCGCCACCAAATGGGGTGGGTTGGGCTGGCTCGTCAGTTAGGCGGACTAAGAAAACCTCAACCCAACCCAATCCATTTGCATTACGAGGTGGCCTAACCCGACGGACCCAATCCATTTTGACAGCTTTATATAAAATATCATATCTATACAAATAAATTTAATTTGAATAATAACAACTTTACTTGATGCGGAATGATAATCCATTATAACAAAAACTCTTAGTTAGGTTTACTCCTTACAAACTCTAGTAAAGAAAAGGGAAAGAAACAAATATAAAATATAAATGGGATAATTACAGCTGTTACTAGGATGCAAGAGGGGATATACCTTGTTATAAACCCTATGAATCAACTGAGCCATTATTGTAGCAACTGAGTCATTATTATAGGCTCAGTTACAAGGCTCACACTGCAATATTTACTAATGATCTAGGTATCATTATAAGTTAAATACTCCAATCTCTTGATTAATTGACTCAATATAATTAGTTATCATGATATTTATTTAATTTAATAATATATAATTAATTAAATTATAATAATTTACATGAAAAAGTATAACATATGATTGGCATTTTCTTGTAATGTTTCTAAAGTTTCCTTCCTGTTTTTCTCTTCTGGTGACATTATTTCCATTCAATTGTTCCAAATAAATAACATAGTTTTGAATGATTCCCATTGACAATAATTCCCTTAACAGCTTCTACTCTATATATTGGATGAAAACACAAAAGAAGAAAGTCATTTTTTATTTTAATAAGGATTTAAATTTGATTCATGTAAAGTAAAAATTAATTTTATACTATCATTTATTCATGTATTGTCATATTATTAAAAAATTGTTAAAATTTTTATTGTTAGTAAGAATTATTAATTACTATTATTTTTATAACAATGTTTCATCTTTTTACTTGCTAACAGTGAAAATTTTTTTACAATAATAATGGATTAAATTTAAATTTTTTTGAAAAATGACATACTTATATTCATTGTACATATTTATTATTCATTTTTTTTTATACATTTGCAATTGAATCTCTACTCACAAGAGGGTATCCAATCTTCACCCCATTTTTTTAATTTTCTAAATATCTTTCTTGCCAAATATATTTCAGTTTTATATTTCCCTTATGTGGAAAGCCTAATCAGCTTTGACAAACTTGTTTCTTATTCTAACCTCACCAAAACTCTCTTTCTTGCACATGCTCCATGAAAAAGGGTGGCACTCGCAATTAAATATGGGTCTCAACTCTAGTGTTGAAGTGTTTTAGAGAATTAATTATAATCATTCATTTCTTTTTCTTCTTTTAATAAGAAAAAAGGTTATGTAATAACCTTTTCTTCCTTTTACCAGTTCAAATATATCACAGTAAAAGTTATAATTAACTTATTTTTATTATACAGATTCAAATATATGTGTTAGTGAAAATATATGAATATTTCTCCAGATGTACTAGTTAGATTAAAAGAAACGAAGAACAATCTATAATGAAACTTGGCTATGGTTGCCCTCCAGCTCTGGCATGATGTATGTCTGCAGTGTTAATTGATTATATCTCATTTGAGAGAAATGTCTGATACACTCTTATTTTACGAATATATTATGTACATCTTTTAATAAACAATAAGATTTACAAAACCATAGATTCATACTTTATTAGGAAGAATGAATATGAAGTGTCTTTCCAGAAAAGTATATGTATCAAAACTATTTATTAAATATGTGAATTCTGATTGACAATGATACTAATAAGGATTAAAAGAATCTTCACAAATGTAGATACTTAAAATGGATTCTGAAGAAGAAAATAATTTTAATAAAAAAATTTGTGTGTATCTCTGTATCGATTCACTTTTCGATTTTCTAAAAGATTAAAGTGGAAAAAATTTAGCCATCTTAGTATAACCAAAAAAAGGAAGAGAGAGAGAGAGAGAGAGAGAGAGAACAAGAAACGAAGGAGGCTAAACAGCCAATCTTTGTGGTTGGGACTTTGGAGATTATGAAGCAAAGCAACGAAAATGTGAGGTTCATCGAGAAGGCAGCATCAATGATTAATGACCAATAACTTGCAGGCCTTTGGTGATGGGCCAAATTTAACATGGATATGGGCTTAAACCCAAACTTATCCGACTCACCCTTTACATCTCTAAAATTCGAAAGGACAACTAAGAACAGAATGAAATTTGTCTGTCCAAAAAAGAAAAAAAATGTAAAAATATAATCCATATCTATATGAATTATATAGATTACGTCAATATTAAATGGGCTTATAATCAAACTTAAATCTATAAAAACACATAATCATACTTAATCTTTTCCTTTTTAACCATTTTTTTTTCTACATCCTTCTACCGATGATAATTGGCTTTAATCATTGCCTATTTTTATTTGATATGTTGATAATTATATAAAGAAGAATGATATGGGATAAGTAATAACTCAATTAGGCATAGTTTCAAAAATGTTAAATTACGGTACTTGTAATTTTACTTAATTTTTAATTAGGTGTTACAATTTGAAAATTTTAAATTAAATTCTTATACTTATTTTTTAGTTCTATTTGAAAACTTTTTCTCATTCTTTTGTCAAGGCTCACATAAATAATAATTTGTTAACTATTTATGGATTGAGAGGTATGCAATTCATACTTTCTTTATAAAAATAAAATAATTCTGTCAAATGTTATAATTTTCTCTATTATTTTTTACTTGAAATATAAATAAAAATGACTAAAGACCTATTTTAATCATTCACTAATTTAGTTTATTATTTTGGTTCCTTAAAGCATTTTGATATGAATTTAATCCTTCAGTCATTCAATTATTTTCAATCAAAGTCCCGAAAAGGATTTTAATATTAATTTAATCTTCCAATTATTCAATTATGTCCAATCAAATTCATATATTAATATGCTATTAAAACAATTAACGAAATTATTGATATAATAAATGATTTTCTAGTGTGAAAATGATAAATATATAACCATATTAATACTATAACATTGTTATAATAGTAAATTAATTGCTATATAATCATTTATTTTAAAGATTTGAATAATAAATTAATAGAAAGACTGAAATAGGTGTAATTGAATAAATAGATGACTAAATTAATATTAAAATTTTTTCAGTGACCAAATTGATACAAATGAACTCAATGAAAATAATATGTAAGATATATATCAATAATTATTAAATTACATCAACAAAGGGATGCTCTTATATTAAGATTATTAATTAATAGAAAAGTAACGAAAAATACTTAATTATAGATATCTAATTAGAAATTAATTAAACTACAAGGAGTAAAATCATAATTTAATTCTTAAAAACTTATTATTTACTTATTTTTTTAGAATAAATGAAACAAAGAGAAATTATTCTTTTTTCTAATGTGTCCTAGAAGGATAGCAGATACGCAAAAGTGTAGAGATTAGAAGGTGAGACAAACAAATAAAGAAGGCATTAAACAATAGAAAGGGACAGTGTTACATCATCTGTTATGAGGGAAGGATATTAATTTGTGGCTTTGACCGACGCAAACTTCAACATAATAGTGCCTTTCACCTATTTTAAAGTTTTAAACATTTGATACTCTTCTTTTCTTTTTTCCGAAGATAATTAGACTTTGTTGCGAAATCAAATCCTATCTGCAGGAGTCGAAGCTAATCCAGTCGTACTAATCATATAAACCCAACTGTGAACATATGCCATATTGAATATTTCGTGTATTGTCAAGTATATACACAAATTATATGCACATATGTTAGTTCAATTTATATGAAAACTATATGCCTTATAATTTCATTTGTTTTGTTTGGAGATATCTTTTAATAGAAAATTTTATATTTATTTGTAATTATAGTTATAAAAATTTAAAATTATATAAAAATATTTTATTTATTTAATATTACATATATATGAAATGTGATTATGAACAATATCTATTTCTTTAAATTATAAGTTGTCTTCCTTGTTATTGTGGTATCATATATTATTTTATTCATCACAAGATATGTAAATAATATAAAAGTCTCTTAATTTTATATATATAAAAAATACATTTTACACCTTTAAGGTTTCATTAAGTGATAAATTACTTTCTTAAACTTTAAAACCCACAAATTTTATCCATTTACGATGTCCTTTTTGTAACTGTAAAAACACTCATACTCACTAACTAGACTTGTATATCCTTCTACCGCTATAATGTGCACTTTGATCACAACCGTCACTAGTTTCATAAGTAGTTATCTCATTTCCAATAATAAGCTTTCTCAACTTTTTATTTTTTAATATAGTAGAAATTGCATCTTTCATTTTAAATGTATCTTTGCCAACCAATAGTGTATTCACCAAACTATAATAAGAGTTTGGAAGAGATGACAATAACAACTAAGCTTTATCCCTGTTCTCTACTGTAACTCTCATACCTATTAACTGAGATAGTAGCTTGTTAAAATAATTCAGATGGTTGCTCGTATTAGTGCCTTCATCCATCCTCAATGGGTGCAATTCTTTCTTTAAATACAATCAGTTTATGAGAGATTTTGACATATAGAATTTTTCTAGTTTCTTTCATAGATCAACAGTCCAAGTTTCATCTAAATATTTTACTTCAGGTTCCAAACTTAGTGGCACAATCCAATAATCTAATCATGATCGACTTGAATATCACCCCTTATTTAGATATTCATCAGCCTTTACCATTTATCCTTGTTACAATTATTTTAGAATTTCCTTAGAGATATTTATCTAAATTTCATTGGCTAGCTAGGATGTAACAAACTTAAGAAAGACATAAATGTTCATAGAAAAAAATATATACATATATTATCTAATTCACTCTAGCATTACTCAACAGACCTATGCCAGGTTGCCACATTGTACCAGAGTTTACAAATAGTTTATAAACAAAATAACTCCCACCTCCCTTAAAACCTAGGAACTACTTTCAAATCATCTTATATACTTCTCAAACATGGCATTTAAAAAAAGTTAAATTAACCTATGTCTTACCATAATATCAAAAGTATGGGTTAATATATAAGGATATTTTTCTAGCATAAAGTTTCTACTTACTAAATAATATTTTATATTAAATAATCATTATAATTACTCTTTACTGAATAAATGAAGATATTTTTCTCGCATATTAATTTATACTTCCCATGTGGCTTCTTGTTCACATTGTCCCCACATTACTTTGACCGTAGAACTTCTCTTGATCAACAAAGCTTTCGAATTTGTTGATCAAGAATACTTGTTGATTCCTCTTTATAGATTAGTTTAGTATCTAGTTGAATCAATTCTTCTTTAATAACATACTGGGTGGATTTCCTGCATTTCAGCTGGCAATTTCAATTGACATGTTATAGTTTCCACGCGTTTGATAATTCTAAATAGTCTCACATACTATAGTGCAAACTTCTCCTTTTTGTCAAATCGCATAATTTCTTTTATAGGAGATATTTTGAGAAACACTCAGATCATTAACATTGAATTCTAAGTTTCTTTTTCTACTATTCAAGTATGACTTTGTTCAGTCTTGAGCTGACTTCATTCAATTATGGATCAATTGTACATTTTCAATTGTCCCTGCTACAAGATTCAACCTTAGTAATTTTGTCTCTCTAGACTCAAACCAACTTATTGAAATTCTATATCTCCTCCCATATAATACCTTGAATGATGTCATTTAAATATTGGATTGGTAACTATTGTTATAAGTAAATTCAATAAATGATAAATATCATTAATTAACTACTTATTCTCCAAGACTTGTGATAGTTTCGGGGATTTTTCAGCATTAAGTTTCGCTTGTTATTATGTTCTAGACATGATATAAAAGTATTTTATCATTAATTAACTATCACGTGGCTGAAATTATCCCCTATCTTTTATTCAGACGGAAATGACAGCTGCTGAAAAGAGAACTTGACCAAAATACCAACTTTGATTTGAATCAAATCCAAAAAAGTGGACAAGAAGTTAAACCGATTTTTGGACTTGGATATACAGGACCGGTCAATCTAGGAAACAGGTAGAGTGGTCCATTATGATAGCAACTTGTCAAAATTTACTTGGTTGGTGTTTTCTTGTTTTCTCATTCTATTTTTTTTTAGGTGTTATTTGGCAGCAACTATGCAAGTTGTGTTTTCAACATGGTCCTTCTCTTCACCTTCAGTTGATGTGTCATATGTATGAATTTTTTGTTTGATCTATTTGGACCTGCTTGCAGTTTCCTTATTGTGGGTTGTGACTGTGTTCTTAGGTATTACATGAAGTCTAAAGAAGTTATTCGAGGTTGCTCCTGCTGGCCCAACTGTAGACTTGAATATGCAGTTGTAAGTGGCTTGCTTTTTTAAATTATTAGACCCCTATTGTTATCTTCCATCTAATTATGTTTGCTTCATGTATTAGTTTGAATAAGAATATTTCTTAGTTTTTCTAGTCACATCCATGTCACTGCATATTCCGTTAGAACTTTTGTTTCTTACATAAGATGCTTAGAAATAAAGAGGAGGTACTGGAAAGAAATATAATTATGGTCTCTCATTTGATGTTAGGACAAAACTGGCACATGGTTTGCTATCTATTAAATATTCTATTCCAGCAACGGAGGCATGTCACCCAGACCCAAGCAAATTTTTTGGGAGAACTTTTTTTGTGAATTTGTTGGTTTATATTTACCATACCATCTGTTTTCTAGAATAAAGAAAATGTAAATGCAGCGTTAGCCACCTCAACTACTACTGGTGTAATCTTTCTGGCTTTTCCTTTTACTTAACTTTCAGTTCACCTGTGCCAAAAGTTGTTTTTCATTATATAATTTTTTGTGTGAACGCGCGCGCGTGTGTGGGGTTCTATTTTTTTTTTTTTTTGGGGGGGGGGAGGGGGGGGGGGGGGCGAACGGTAGTTACAAAGGGATCAGTTGAATACCACTTTTAGAAGGGCTAATGGCTTCCAGTTTCATTACTTTTGGTGCCCATGCATCTTCCTTCCCTGATGTATGAAACAGAGGGTTAGTGCATAAAAAATTGTAAGAAATATATTTATGACATTGCTGATGGCCATATTCGACAATGGGGTAGATTCATGGTCTAAATCTCTCCTTGCTAAATCTGTTTATCTTCCTCATATCTGTAGTTCACCCACGGTTCCAGGGAGTATAAATGGAGATGGAGAAGGCAGACAAACCCAACCCACCAACTGCCCCAAACAAAAAAGAAGTAAATAAATAAATTAAAACCAAAATGAAGGATGGATTATAGTGGACAAATTTTTGTTAAATAAGCAAATGTTAGTTCAAATTTTAATAACTGACAATCTTTTTGCAGAAATGCCAACTTGAATGCTAGTTTGTCTTTCCTTATCTGTGAACCCATCGGCTTATAAATCAGTTGGGTGAATTGCATAGTGAGATATATTTAATGCATCATGATATGATTGTTTTAATACGTATGGGTATGTTTGTAGATGATGCAAGGTATTATCTGGATATCCCCAAACTCTCTGGGTTTGGCGCAAAGCATGGCACTTGTCCTCAAGTTTGAGATAGGGCCAGCATATGGAAGATCCATCTTAGCATCAATAGACTCTTCCAACTTGCAGTTTAAAGGCCTTAAGGTAATATTAGCTGATGATGATGATGTAAACAGGGCAGTGACTAAGAAGTTACTTGAGAAGCTTGGTTGTCAAGTAACTGCAGTTTCATCAGCGTTTGAGTGCCTGGGTGTTGTAAGTGCCTCTGGTAAATCATTCAAAATGATCATATTGGATCTTCATTTGCCTGAAATGGATGGTTATGAAGTGGCAATGAGAATAAGGAAGTTCCATAGCCATAACTGGCCATTGATCATAGCTTTGACAGCGAGTGCAGAAGAAAATGTGAAAGAGAGATGCATACAGGTGGGAATGAATGGACTAATTCGAAAACCCATTCTCCTCCATCACATGGCAGATGAGCTCAGAAGAGCCCTGCAACGTGCAGGCGAACATTTGTGACAACCAATTCCTAACACCCAAAATATAGTAATAGTATCTCCATTTTGCTAACAATGAATGTAGCTCCTTTTTTTTTTTTTTTTTGTGTTTAAAATTTCTTTCAAACCGGAAAAAGAATTAGATGAATAAACAGATTTTTAAAAATGTTATAATTTGTAGCCGATGTTTGCAGCATAGCATTTGGAATGAAGTACCAAGAGTGTCTGCAATATAAACGAAATTGTGAATACAAGTTAAGTAGTGGGAGTTAATTTTATAGTATTATCTACCAAAAATACATTGAATTTCTTCTGAAATGCTCCTTCATTTTGCTAGATATCATGATGGGTGTTTTAATTTGAAACAAAAGGCACTAACAATAAATTGTTTTAGATATCCTTTTAAGAAAATTCAATTTTCCTAATATACACTTTACATGCATTTGATTTCTCTACATATTAAAAATTTTTATCTCTTTAATATCTGAAATAAACCGAATTAGATTTACTCAGGTCCTTCAGTCAATTTGGAAGTAGTGAAATCCAATGGGGCATAATTTTTTTCAACGTGTGGAATAAACTGAATTTATTATTTTTAATTTGATAAAAATTATTCAGTTAAAATTAATTTAATATAATTTAATAATTAAAAGAATGAAAATAAAATTTTAATATTTATGAGATCCAAGCATATATTAGAAAAAGTTAAAATTACAACTAAATCTTGAAAATAAAGGACAACTAATAATATTGACACTTTTTTTTAATCAAATATCTTTAATCTTCTGGCACAATCCAAAGTCAGTTTTACCTTCAATCGTTCGATTAGTGGTCGATTGGTTAAAGTTTAGTGAAGAATCAGTATTTGACACAAACTACCTCCGGCCAATGAACTACTCCCCTTGGTCAAATGGCTTAGGACATAGATTTATCAGCCCGGAACTTCATGAACCAATCGTTCAACAAATATGCGACAAAAGGTGTGATTAAGACTACATGAATAACGTGACACCAATAATTGTTTAGCAAGATTCTCACAAATGTCACCAATGCATTGCAGACACGTGATAATAGTTTATTTGCCCAAAAAAACACTAATTGGTACGTTTAACACCCATATATACCCACGGGCATATTTCTTCTCGAATCATCTCTTACATACTTAATGAAACTGTGCTCAAATATTGACTTAAGCATCGAAGCATGCTTGACAGACCATTTCCGTTGTGTGCGACTGACTTTTTTATGCTTTCAAATTACTATTCGATCAGTCTCGTTGTTAATGGTTGGCACTACATTTGAGGGAATTTCATTTGGCATCGTTTGTGGCTATCCTGCCCACATCATGACTTCTGGTCACTCTTAATCACAATCGTTGCACATTCCATCATTTGATGGGTGTCGCCATTGTAAGCGAGTGAGAGACGATCATTAAGGAGATTGGATGGCAGAGAAGGCTTGCCAGATTGCAATAGAATTATAGTGTGACACTTTGGTGGAGCAGTTTCGCCAATTGAGGGAAAAGCTTTATGCTCTTCGTCGCACCCATGGGCAGTCCACTCTACCTCCACCACCCTCCGATCCTCCAAGCCCTATCCTTAGGAAAATTAATCTGACCACCTCATCCTTACCTCAAGTAGTTCAATGATGTATGTTTAAAATTCGCAAGTGCATGGTGTAGTTGTAGCTAGTATTGAAAAATACAGTCGATCCCACAGGAAAGTTATTTCAATTACTATAATCTTTACAATTTTACTATCGAAATCAATAATGAAGAAATAAAATCAATAAATAAAGAGAAGTAGAAAATAGAATAAGAAATCACTTAAAGCAAGAAAGAAAGTAAACAATTAATTAAAGAGAATATCAAA
>JANHAO010006103.1:0-21798 GCA_026873985.1 Saraca asoca
TTCAATATCCAAATCCATAGATCGCTTAGTCATAGATGCAATAGAGCTCCAATCAAATTGACTCTAGGGCACCTATATTCGACTAGCACACACTACGTTTGATCCAGAGTTACTAAAGATCTAATGACCGCATTTCTTTCTAGTATTTTGTTAGAGAGGACCAAACCGATCTTGTTTCCTAACCAGATTCTCCAATTGACTTACACCATTTATGTCATCAAGGACACATAGCATTTTTTTGTCGTATTATAGTTTCTTTCTCTTGATCTAGTAAACAAACCCTTCTATGCTTCACATTAGAAATCTGCATCATCCCTAAAGGTTCTGACTCCACATGATTTCTTGTCTTAACTAATGGACTCCACCTCCCAGTTTCCTAAACGACCTGGGGGGCATCTAGACAAACAATAATAGTAAAGTCCATAAACATTACTGATACACAGCCTACATGAACAACCTAGAACTCTGTTCAAATTGAGGGTCATTATTCACTTAGTTATATACATCAGACGTAACGACTCACAACTGATGTTCCGTGACCATCTAATAGCACAACACTACTTACGTGATGTCCTAATCATCAGTATTCTCATTCTCAAACCAAGTTCCCGAATAGTCCTCAGTTATGTGCTTACATTCTTTATCATTCCTGTTAACAACCTATAATTTCTTACTAAATATTCAGCTTTAAATCTTACAATGATCCTTACAAATCAGAAATTAATGTGCTGTAATTTCAATCTTAGTACAATTGATGGAATTAGAAAGCAATAGGGTGAATCTATAACCTCTGAGTACAAGAATTACATAACTCAAGTACATATGTATATATCATTAAGTTCTAATATCTTATATTACAAAACAAGTTCCGACTACACTTCTTCACGTGCAACCTTAGCAGAACCCCTTTTTACATAGTTTCTAAAGTCTGCAAACAATTCTTATTTATATTGTGAAGCATCATCCTCTGGGGATTCCTCACCCTCAGGGGATTCCTTCAGGTCTTTGTAAGTATCCAACCCTTTAATCACTCAGAACGCCTCATACAATTTCAAATGGATTATCTCTTTTATTAATATTTTCATTCTCGAAATTTTCTAGAACACTAGGACAGTGTTAGTCCCAATACACTACTATAAATAGAATATCACATTTTAGTTATTAACTTTTGCCCATAACACAACTATGCTCCAAGTTTCTTTTTGCTACCATCTATTCGGAGTACTAGTCTAAATAGGGTTTAAGTACACACATGAACAAGAATGATAGATCTTAGGGATTGTGGACATTTTTGGTATGTTAATGGTGTGGGAATCAACATATCCTCATCCATGTATCATGCTCTCGGGCGCACTAACATGAACTAGGTATGCTTATCCCATATTGACAGTTGGAAACCTCTATCATGTACCTAAATCCTAGACCATACTCTGATACCAACTTTGTTACGCCCTAATTCTGGGCACGTGACCGGCGTAGCAAGTCACCCGCAGGATACCTACTACAAGCCTGACGATGCATATGTCACACCAATGCATATAAATTATTTTAACAGACAAGTATAATATTATTATACTCAACTGAAAATTTGGCAGAACTTCTTCTATATTTTGGACAGCCAGGCATGTGGCCTTCTTAATAAATAACAAGGGCTACACGCCTATCACAATCTGTACATTGTTACACAATACATACATATATATATTTTATTTAGTGGCCCAGACTAGACATTACACAACCTATTGGGTGGCTAAGATTCAAATATGCATTATGTATTCCTATCCAACTGCCAATTCATTGTATCATATTATACCTTTTAATCTCTATAGATAGTGGTCTACAGAATGGGAAGGCCAGAAAGGCTTCTAACTCTAAAAAATATGAAAATAGATAGAGTGAGTTTTTAGGAAACTTAGTGAGTAAACAATCCCAAGAATCACCCAAAAATCCCATTTGAAAACCATATTTGAAAACATAAATAAGTATGAACATAGCGTATAGGTGTGCTTACCTGTTTTGCAACCATAATATCAATACACATTTAAAAACTATAATTCAATAAGAAAGTTATGTAATGGAAAACATGTTATTCACCAATATAGTAGTAAACAAGGGAGAAAACCAATAACTTTCTAAAATTTTTTATTTAAAACCTAATATGGTAAAACATACTACTGGATTTTCCAATGAACAATTACAAGTGGTAACCAATATAACATAGAGCAATCATTTGTCATGAGTCACCCGACACGTCTGCTGAGCACTCATGAACAACTAAACATCTCTGTACACATCCATCCTTATTCATTCCTGCCCAGGGAATATACAAGTTCCCAAGTGCACTCGGGGGTTACCACCCAATTCTTCAATGGATCCAATATGACGTTCATATTTAATTCAGATCACATATCATAAGGATTTGGAATCAAACATACAAAAATTTGCTAATGTATTTTCGTGTCGATTCACTATGTAGAAAAGAAATATCATCAATCTCTATGTTATAAAACAACATAAAAACATAGAATTTCAACATAACCAGGCCATTCCAGTATACACAGCATATAAATGTACTTTAAAATCATTTCAATACATATAGAAATCTCATTATTTATAAAGAATATATAATGTTTCATATAATAAAATTATATTGTCTAATTACATGGGATTCTCAAGTGAAAAGGAATGTTTACTCACCTTTGAAGGCATCAATCAAGAATTTGTAGAAAGCCTAGATTTCGGACATTTATGAACCTATACTCTCTCCAGAATGTATCCGAATAACAATAATAGTAAAATTTTTCATTTTCATTAATTTTGCATTTTTGGATTTATACACAACTATCTTGATATTTATCTACACAACTACTATAGAATAAATCCGATAACCTAGGATTACTCACCAGGTCCTACTACACCAGGAGGCAGCTCGCTGTTGGCCAGAGCATTGTTGGTGTCTGGAAACCATGGCTGGCTGAAACTTTAGCAAATAGGGAAGTGAGAGAGCCATGCGGCTTCTAGCTCATCCAACCGGGAAATATACCGGAGAGGGAAGATGCTTGCTGGCTGTTGCTCGTGATGGCTCTGGCGAAAGAGATGAAGTTACCAAAAAATGCAGCAGCACAACAGAGAAGCTTCAGATGTCAGGGAAAGAAGAAGAATGCCAGAGAAGAAGGGAGGACGTACAGCGGCCAAGCTCACCAGAGCTTCATCGGAAGAAAGGAGGCCGAAGGAGAGGGAGAAGCCAGAGAGAGAAGGGAGAGAGGAAGAAGAGGCTTTTGGAGAAGCCGAGAATGGCCAAGAAAAATAAGAAGGCCAGGGTGACCGGCCACCAGCTAGGCATATTTCCCCAAATTTTATAATTTGGTCTCTGAAGTTTAGGTTGACTTACACAAGGGCCCAGCTTCAAATTTTTTTTTCAATTTAGTCCCTGTCGAATTCTCAATTTGGTTTTTCTGCCACTTTTTTTTCAAGTATTACATTGGCCTTTTGATCTCATCTAGTGTCTTTGGTTGCTCACTATGATTGGGCCCTTTATTCAACACTGATCGCCCATAAGCCAAATAGGCCATTTTGGAATGTGTCATTTAACCTTTTCTTCTGGCAATTACATTGAACAATCAATTCAAAGACTTTTTGCCTTTTTAGCCTGTTGTCTATTGACCATTTTAAGTGTTCATAATTGCTTTACTTTCTTGAGGTGTGTCGAGATTTGTTGAACTTATGATGTGATGAGGATTAACATTTGTGCCGTTTATCCTAACCTCTTCCAGCCCTTAGATCTTCCTCCTTTGCTTTATAAATATAGGCTTGGATTCTTCTAGAAACACTTTTATATTTTATCTTCAAAGTTTCATATTTTCTTTGTGTCATTGTTGCTCTAAGTTTCTCTTGTGACTTTCTGGTGCTTCAGGCTGTCTTTTGGGGTAACTTTAGCATTTTTAGATTTTTTTTACAACTTTCTATTTTTTTTTCTTTTTTGCGCTTTGAATCATGTTTATTGTGAAAGTTCTTGCTTCAGTGCTACCATCTGCTTGGTGAGTCTCCTGGTTTCCCACTAAGTCTTGCCGGAGGAGCTGATAACTTGCTTGTCTTTTGGTCTTCTTAAGTCTTTACTCTTTCTCTCTTTCTGCTTCTACCTATTCTTCTTATTCTTTTTTGGTCGATCAACACTACTACCTTCCCTCTTTACTTGCTTACTTTAATTGTGTGTATGTATGTGTATGTGTTTTTTTTTTAACTTTTGAAAGTGGTCTTCAACTCCTTATGCTTTTCCTCTTCATGTTTGGAAGGTCGAGAGATCTTGTTAATCTACCGTCTAACTTTGACTCTTCTTCATCTGATCTTGGGAAGTACTTCTTTAAAAAAATTATTTTCCTCTTCATTCATTTGATCCATATGATCATGGTAAATAGATCCCAAGATAAGAATGGAATTAAGCGAGCTCACCTAATTAACATGGCACTATATGACCTGAAATGGATCCATCTGGATGTGAATGTAAACATAGCTTCTGATGAATGGCGGGAGCTGAAAGTTATCCATGAGGTAGAGAGGATTCATATCCTTAGTGAGTCTATTGAAAGGATATCTTTCCAAGTTGCCGAGGCTGATGAGCAGTTGTATAGTTATGATACCTCTTCTTTAGTCATGTTCTTTGGAGATATAATTGATTGTTTACATGTCTCCCTTCCTTTTTTTTTGAGTTCCTAGTGAATGTTTTACATGCCCTAAACATTTATCCGACCTAATTGACTTGGAACACTTAGGTCTCCCTACTATGCTTTGAGGTACTAAGCATTTGACTGCATCTCACTTTGGGCATCGTGACATTCTTCTTTTTCTTCATATATTCCCAACATAAGCTTGGGGGTTGGATTTATCTTATCGAACATTCAGATAGAGTCTTCATAAAGAATATGCTTATAAGAGTTCAATCCCGAAAGCAATCTTTCTTCAAGGTTCGAATGATCAAGGGGTTTCACCTTTTCTTTCTTTATGATGGGGAGCCACTTTACCTAGTAAAGTGGTCCTCCCCTATGAAGTATCTTCAATGCTATTTGCTTAAAGACTTTTCTGATAATCATCAAGATCTCATTGTTTGGCTATTGGCACTAGCACCTTTTGATGCCCAGTTTATTCTTTATCTACACTTAGCTATTGTTTCTCCTTTTTTTTTTTTTAAATTTTTTGACAATCTATTGATTTTGCTTTCTTTTTCTTTTCAAATTCTCAGTTGAACAAAGAGGCTATTGAGATTTATCAATTGAAGATGGACCCAAGCATCTAGAGGAGATTTGTGCTTGAGCATTGGCTAAGAAGAAGCCGATTGTTCAGCTAGTAGCACAAAATGAAGCTTCTTTACCAAAATTTGAAATCACGAGTGGTCCTCTTTCTCTAGACCATTTAAGACTTTCTTTTGGTCGCTTGGAAGGCTTGCACCTTCACAAGTGTAAGACTCCTTTTGATGATTCTTCCAAAGGCAAAGGCAGTAGTTCCTTAGATGTGTCTATCTTTTCTATGAAGAAAATAAAGTTGGGCATTTGGTTGAAGCTTCTCCTGATTAATATTCCTAAAGGAAGTAACCTCAATTTCGATACTATACATAACTTATGGTACAAGGATATGGATTACAATGATTTTTTCAGAGGTCAACTACCTTTTCCTATTAATTAAGATTGAAACGATGCCTTTATGAAGGATCATGACCTCATCCATTTTTTGAAATCCTTAACCGCTCAAATTATTCACTTTGTTGCTTCTATCCTTTGGACCATTCTAGCCTTGGCTAAGATAGAAAAGGAGTTCCTTGAGAACAACTAGAGTGTTATGGAAGGTCTAAAAAATAATGTTAAGGCAAAGTCCTAGGAACTAGTTGATCATGACAAAAGCATCCATGACCTTACCAATTGTATCATCGAGTTGGTGAAGGAGTAGGATTCTTGGCTATGAAAAATGAGGAGCTTGGTTAGTAGCTTTCCTTAAAGGCTTAGGTGTTAGAAACCGAATGACAGGGGTATGAAAAAGACTGAGTGACCATTGTTATGAAGGAAAAGAAACTCCACAATGACATCTAGGAGGTTGAATAGCTTAACTATCCTATGTTTGAGAGTGGATTTGATCAGGCTGTTTGCCAGATTAAGCATTCCAACCCTAGCTTGGCTATTGATACTTTGAGGCTTGATACAAATAAGAACTTGTAGAAAATTTTGAAAGATCTTGAGTAGGCCTAATCCTTTGTATTTTGTCATTTATTTTTTTTTTTATGTAATCTGCTTCTAATTATTCAGCCATTATCAATGAAGTATTCTATTTGTATTCATTTCTCTTATAATTTTAGCTTTCAATGGGTCATTCATTGCTATCATTTTCTTTTCTTTTCCTTTTATATGTTTTGTCAATGTTTGGTGAGTGCGGTCTTTTATTTTACTTTCCTTAACCTCTAATGGGTCATTCTTTGTTCTTTAATTTTTATGTTCTTAGGAGTTTTTTCCTTTTATAGTAACTCTCAGCCATCTTCACCTCTTAACATTGTCGGAAGGACCATTTAGGCTTGCATTGCAACAAGAGGGCAATGTTTTGCATAATGCTAGGAGGCCACTAAGGTCTATAGTACCAAGGTGACTATTGGGCTTATTTAATGACATTGATTTGAGTAGATGACAAAATTTTTCTTTTCATTTCTTATACCCCTATTTTTTATTACATGATCTATTAACAATCTAAAATCTATACTTACATGTGATGCAATTTGAGGTATGTTGCATTCTATGTTTGCAGGAGGAGCTCTCCTTAAATGGTCTCAAGGCTATAAGCATTATTCAAAAAATTGCCTTGTACTGAAGGGGCCTTCCCAGGATACCACTAGCTTTCCTTTAGCTTGCACTTTTCATGATCCATCTACAAGTCAGAGGATTAACCTTTTGCAAATTTTTTTTCTTGATTTTTTTTATTAGTGATTTTGGCTATCTTACCTTTATATCACTAACTACAAAGGTAAACAGTCTCTTTTATTTCTGATAGCCTGTCTGGTCCTTCTTTTCTTCTTTCCTCATTTTCTCCTTACTTATAATGCTCCTCTAGTTGAAATATTGCCCCAATTTGACCAAGAGCATAGTTTGCTTCCATACACAAGCATGAAGGGAGTTTCCTTCAGAATAGAGTGAGCAATGGTTCTATAAGACCACATGATGCTTAGTAGTTCCTCCACCCATTTTCCTTTGTCCTTGCTTAGCTTGTCCCTTAATCTTTTAAGAATGATCCTATTCGTTAGCTCTTCTTGCCCATTAGTTTGGGAGTGCTCAATGGATGCAAACTCTTGCTTAATTCCTAACCTTAAATTAAGAGCAAATGAGACATGTGCTTATGCAATAAATGTTCAGTTCTGAATATACCTCTGGCAAAAAGTTTTAAAGTCGCTATTGGTGAATTGCTTCCTATTATCGAATAAAATTGCTGCTAGCAGAGTTGACTTGTAAAGAGCTGTTAGTGCATTTCTTATGCTAAAGTGACATTTTGAGGAGGTTTTACCTACAGATGATATTATTCTAGATGAATTTTTGTACATTGTTTAAAGTTATGGTTGCAAAGGATCTTGCCTCTACCCATTTTGTAAAGTAATCGACTGCCACCATCACATACTTTAGTTAATCTAGAGTAGTTAATAATGATCATAATAGATATATCCCCCACTGGTCAAATAACCAAAGGACAATAATAAGCATCTAGCTTGTTATTAGTTAACTCTGAACTTTAGCAAAATTTTGGCATTGTTCGCATCTTTATACAAGATTAATTGTTTCTTTTTTCATTTTGGCCAAAAATATCCTGATTAAATGGCATTTAAAGCAATCTTCTTTCCTATCATATGAATTTTGCAAATCCCTTGATGTATCTCTCTCAAGACATAGTTGATTTCATTTAATCATAGGCATCTTAAGGATAGAAGGGAAAAACCTTTCTTTATACAATCAGCTTCCTTCTAAGAAAAAATGTGCAACTCTTCATTCAACCTTTTTGGCACTTTTTTTTTTTTATCTTTCGAGATGTGCCTTTCGTTCAAGAATTCCATGATCAGAGTTAACCGAGACTCTTTTTGCTTTACACACATTGCTTCATCTATGCATAGTGATTGCAATGTTTCTTGTATTATTGTTTGATTGTTTATTGTCACTTTGGCACTAGCCAATTTGGCCAATGCATCTAATTGATCATTCTCTTCCTTGGGGATCCTTGTTATCTCATAATTAAATTCTTTCAATAGGTTTCTTACTATACTAGTGTATCTTGCTAGTGTTAGCTCTTTGATCTCATAATCTGCTTTAACTTGGGCAATTACCAATTGAGAGTTGCTCTTGATTTTTAATGTTTAGGCTCCTACTTCCCTTTCTAGTTTTAAAGCTATTATGGTGCTTCGTGCTTTGCTTGATTGTTCATTACCTTGATGTCAAACTTCAATAAATATTCTAGTACTAAGTGTTCAGGCCCTTTTAAGATTACGCGTGCTCCACTGCCTTTTCCATTTAATAAGCTGTCACCATACAATGTCTAGTCTTGGCCCTTTGATTTGGCTTCCTTTGCTCTTGCCATTTTGATCACAAAGTTTGCCAGTGCCTGTGCTTTTACTGATCTTCTAGCTTCATATGTGAGTCCATACTCGGAGAGCTCTACTACCCATATAACTAATCGATCAACGAGATCAGGCTTATGTAATACTTGTCTGATTAGAGCATCTGTTTGGACAACTATATGATGGCTTTGGAAATAAAGCTTTAACTTCCTAGATGCTGTCAATAAGGTAAAAGCCAACTTTTTAATTTTTTTAATATTTTGTTTTGACCCTGTGTAATGTTAAACTTGCAAAGTAAATTAGTTTTTACTCTCCTTCGAACTCCTGAATAAGTATAGAGTTTATTGCTTTTGTAGTTGTTGCTAAGTATAGATACAACATCTTACCAAGCTCTGATCGAGAAAGTACGAGTGATGTGACCAAGTACTTTTTCAGCTCTTTAAAGGTTTTTTCACAGTCACTAGTCTATTCAAAATTTTTAATATTTTTAAGTAACTTAAAGAAAAAAGCATGTTTGTTACTTGTCCTGGATATAAAATGCATAAGGATGGTAATTCTTCCATTTAGCAACTACACTTCTTTTATGGTCATTGGACATTTTATGATAATGATGGCCTGACATTTAAATGGGTTCACCTTTATGCCTCATTCAATCAGCATGAATCCAAGAACTTTTCCACTTTCACCTCAGACATGCATTTCTTCAGGCTGAGCCTCATCTGGTATCTTTTTAGGATGCCAGACATTTTTTCCATATCCACCTAGTGTTGCTACAAGCTTTTTGACTTAATCAACATGTTGTTGATATAAATCTCCATGTTCCTACCCATTTGTTCTCAGAATACATTGTTCATCATTCTTTGGTATGTCACCTCTACATTCTTTAGTCCAAATGACATTTCTTTGTCACAAAAAATTCCTTGCTTAGTTATAAATGCCATTTTACCCTTGTCATTAGGGTGCATCCTAAGCTGATTGTACCCTAGAAATGCATCCCTAAAACTTAGGATTTCAAATCATGTAGCACTGTAGACCAGCTGATCAATATTTAGGAGTGGGTATGAATCTTTGAGGCATATTTTCTTAAGATCTGTAAAGTTGACACATATTGTCTATCCTCTATAGCCTTCTTGATAAAGATAACATTTGCCAGTCATGTGGTATGTGGGACTTCCTTAATGAAACCTATGTTTAATAGTTTTTCTACTTTTTCCTTAATCACCTTTTACCACTCAACACCATGATTTCTCTTCTTTTGCTGCACAAGTTTGGTGCTGGGGTCAACTGATAGCTTGTGATAAGCTATGTTTGGGTCAATTCCCAGCATATCCGTAGGTGTTCATGCAAAGATTTTGATGTACTTCTTTAATAATTCAACTAACCTAACCTTATTTTTCTCTATGAAATTAACCTTAATCTTTATTACCTTTTCATCATTTTCCCTAAAAATTTGTACTTCTTCTAAAGCATGGTTCCAGTCGGTAAGGGTTATCTTACTTAACATCTAGTAAAGCTAAGTCTATCATCTGGCACTTGTTATATGGTTGGTTGATAACCATATGCTTTATTCCACTGGTGATTTCTTTACTTTTGGCCAAGCTGGCCATGTAGCATTTATGAGCTGCTTATCGATTGACCCAAACTTCTATAGTTCCTCTTGCCATAGGGAACTTTGTTAGTAAGTGAGGGTGGAGACAATGGCTTTTGCTTGGTTCAAAGATGGTCTTCCCAAGATTATGTTGTAGGCATTATTTAGGGTGACCATGATTAGAAAATTGATAGCAAGGGTTTTGGTCAATGATTGAGTTCCCAAGGTTAATCTCAGGGACATTATTCCTTCCACCTAAACATCCTCCTATAAAATCGATCGTAATGCTTGTGTAAGGTTTATACATGCCTTTTGAAATGTGGAAAGTGCTAGTGGCATGTAAATATAACATGTTTGTGGAATTTTCCTAATCAACAAGTATCCTTTTGGCTATGAAATTGTGTACTAGCACTAAGATCACCATTGGGTCATCATGGTCTAGATCAATATCCTCGAATCCTTCTCTATAAAACAAATCGGCTTATACTGCTCTCTTCTCTTCTTCCCCTTTACTACCATTACCTTTCAGAGGTGTATTTTCCTAACATTCTTGGAGGTTCCTCCTCCCTTAAAAGCCCTCTACAATGGTTTTTATCATTCCCAAGATCGAGAAATCTGCTTTTACCTATTTACCTTTTACTCAAGCAGGTTGAGGTGAACAATCTTGCTTCTTCACTCCTTCCTTTTCTATGTTTTCCCCTGTGTAAAATTTTTTATATTTTGAAAGATGCCCCCTCTTTATCAGTATCTTTGTTTCATCCTTCAATGTCATGCAATCATCAGTTTGATGCCTGTAATTATGGTAGAACTTGCAAAATTTTGCTTTGTCTATTAGGGGGAACTTCTTTTGTTTTTGTGAGGCAAACTTCATCTAGTTAGTGAACCTGACATCTTGCATGATATGGTTGAGATGCATTCAATAATTCATAGTTATTAAACAATCTGTGGGGTGGTGTTCTCTCCCGCTCGGATGCTCTATCTCTGGCTTGCACATTTTCTGGCTAAGTTTGTTCAACTTGCCATTGAGTGAGCTCAACTTCTTTAACATTTTTATATTTTTATGATTGAGCCAAAAATTTTGAGAGAGAAACTACAGGCCACTTGGCTAAGAAAAAGGAGAAGTGCTCAAATTGGAGGCTAGAGCTGATTTGGTGCACTGTTAAACCTTTGTTGAAATCCTTAATTTCCAAAGATAGGGCATTGAAATGGGCTAGATATTCTTTGAGCATCTTATGCTACCTTTGTTGAAAATTTACCAAGCCCATGAATGATTTCTTGGGTACATTACTAGTCACAAAGTAAGTAGAAAATGCATTAGCCAATTGCCAAAAACTATCGATCAACTGCCTTGGTAGGGCTGTAAACCAACATAGGCCAGCTTTCTTCAAAGTGGTAGAGAAGACGTGACACATGATGATGTCCGAGCTCCTGACAATAGCATAGATGCCCAAAATGCCTTCAAATGTCCCTCGGGGTTTGATATTCTGTTGTAGGGATTTATATGGGTTAGTGGCTTTAAATGGCTAGTAGTAGAGCAACCATCATCGTAGTTGAAAAGGGGTGGTTTCCCTCCTGACAAAAGGACAACTGCCTTGAGTTTTGGGTGAGGCTGATAGTTAGGTTTAATGGGTCATAAGGCTCATATGTATGGTTAACATGGTTTTGCATATAGTGATGAAAATTAGCCATGTCTGGTGGTGCCATGGTGATGATTGATATGGGTTGAGTAATTGAGTTTGGAATTAGTGGAGATTGTGGGTGAAAAAGATGATGGTTTAACGTTGGGTTGGTAAGGTTGTTTAATGGAAGGAAGATAACTGGGTTTGGGATTTACTCTAGTTAGGTAAGTGTTAGGCACGGCTGGCGATTTTGCCGTGAGGTAAGGTGAGCTAAAAGTAAGGTATAAGGGTGGTCGTCAAGTTAACATTAACAAGAACATGGATTAAAGGTCGAGGGGTTGGAGGAGGAAGAGCAAGTTTGGTCTGCATGCAATAGAGAGCTTCCAACTCTCCTTATAATTGACGGACCTCCTTAGCTAGTGTGTTAGGCTCAAGTTTGGCAGTAATTCTATGAACTTCCTCTACCATTTGTTCTCGATGAGGTTCATTTTAAGCTCTTTCATAGTTCCAATGCCTTTTTGAAGATGAAGCATGAGCAGAATGCAAACAAAAGCATTATGACATTTAGGTGGCTAGGAAAGCCACAAACGGAGCCAAATGAAACTCTTATCTTAATAGGAACTAACCAGGAATGTGGAAACTGGTGGAGTGAAACCTTGCATGGGTAATAAAGTTAGTCATACATGATAGAAGTGGTCATCTGAGCATACTCTAATGCTCAAGTCAGTTTTCCAACAGAGTTTCAATAATAATAGTGAAGATGATCAAAAGAAGAAGTACCTAAGTGTTTATATAGACAACAAGCATGCCAATTGTCATGCTTCTCAATGAATAATGAGTGTCCATGTGTCTTTGGTGTATTGATGGTGTGAGTGAGATTCTCACCTGATGATTGATGATGCACTCACATTGTTTGTGTATGTCTTAGATCACACCAATTGTTGTGGGACAGTTAGAGGGCTGATTTGTCTTAGTTTTGCCTAGTGATCAAGTCCATGCCATTAATCAATCAACCTGATGCTCATGGTTGATTGACATAGGGCTTGACCTTTTGGTTTCATCTAGTGACTTTGGTTATTCATCTTGATTGGATTGCTCGTTCAATTCTGATCGTCTGTAGGCTAGACAAACCACTTTAGGCTGTGTCATATATAGTAGATACCCCATTTGAAGAAGGTACCAAAAGTAACAATTTCTTATCAAAAGATTTCAAAACATGAAGTTTGTTATCAACTTTAAAAACTACCAAGAAAAAGAAATACTTTCTTTTATACTTCTAGCATTCCTATCTTTCATGTCATGCTTCTTAGAGTTTAATCTACACTTAAGGTTGAAATAATTAGTACATATAGATATGAAACTTGGTCTTACTTGTTGCTTCGAGATGAAGTTCAACTTAACTTTTTAGATGGTAACAACATATTGGATACCCATGAAGAAATGAAGAGAGCTCCATTGCAAAAGGAAATCACTCGCACAAAGCAGAAAGAAATTACATGCAATTCTTTCCAAAATAACACTGGTCATAGAAATAGGAATTGCAAAAGTAATAATGCTACATAAGTCTTGGTATCTCATTTTTTGCATTAACTATGGGCAAGAAGCTAGGAAACGATAAAAAAGAATAATGAATTAAGTTATCATTTCATCTTGGAACTTAGGTAGCTTATTTATCTTGAAATCTTAGGGTAATTACTTTCTTGTGAGCTTCATGACCTTTAACTTTAGCCATGGTTGCTATGTATGGCTTGAGTTTTCTTAGACTATCTTCTATGAGAGATTGTAATGTACTTGGTGAAAGAGTCCAAAGACATACCACCATACATTCTTGCATATTCATAAGTAAGAAGCACATGGTTTCTGCCACTTGCATAGTCTCTAACACTTTTTTGGTGTCCATGGCCCTAGAAACACAAAAACTATAGAGACATATCAAAGATTCTTTCAAATCTATAATCCTTCTCCTCATGGAGACAGAGTCAAGTCATTAAATGAATTTATTTCTTGTCATTTGAATGACAGGAAATAAGCATATAAAATGTGACTTTGCTTGGTAGAATATCCAAAAATTTATGATTAAGGTGGCATATTTAAGTTATTAAATGAAGTTCCTCAATGCATTTTAGGAACACACGTTGAAAGTTCTCATGATATTCACTCAAGTTATGGACAAACAAGACAAAAAAAAAAAAATTGAAGTGGGAGTTTTATGCATATGGAACTTTAAAAATTACATTAGCTAAATTGATTTAGTAACCACATTAATGGTAAAACTAACATTACAATCAATATTGACTTCACTCCTTATAATCTCAAAAAAAAAAAAAAAAAGAAGAAGAAAATGTTAGCATATAAGAATGAAAATTTAAGATAAAAAATGGATCATGGTGCCCTAAACAATGGCTATGCTTTTTACTACTCAAGCATACTTTCATAAATCAATCATATTCTTAAGACTTCACAAACAATAGTGCTTAAGTGCTTGATAGTTAGTTGTATGTGACCAATGTCATAGCCCTTTTGGTACACATTAGTCATTATAAGTAAGGTCCATGATATAAAATAAGCATGGGAGTTAGAATGTTACAATTCTTGATTCGAATCATGATTTGATTCAATGTGGAACCAAAACAATCTAAATCTTTGACGGAATTGTTTTCCCCTCTGAATCATAGTTGAATTGCATGAATCACTGTCAAAATTGAAAGAATCGACCGATTCCTTAATGCTAATCAGCAATTCACATTTGTTCCCCTATTTTTGTTGTAGAATAGGGTCGCAACAAAAATCAGGGTGGTTTCTGTGCAACCTATTTTAAAAATATATCTTGTTAAAAGCATTTTTTTTCAAATTTTTTTAAAACCTCATAACAGTGTTATCTCACATTTTCTCTCACTTTTATACTCATTCATCTTGTAAAACCTTATTTTTTTTTATCTTCAAGTCCTATCATCATCATGAAACCCTATTTTTATGATATATTAAGTTTGTTTTGAATCTATATGACTTGACTCTTTTGACACTCTATAGTTATAATTTTTTGAGTTCATGATATTAGAGAATTTTTATGTTTCTTAACTTAAACTTATGATTTTTTGTCTTATATAATAACATCTTTTTATACATAACATAAAACATACTATTTTCATATTACTTTGTGAATCTTACTGATTCATGATGCGTTTTGATTCACGAATGAAAAAATTGATTACTCGATTCTTGATACGATTTATTATTCAATAACCTTGAAAATAAGCAATATAATATTTCCAATGAAGTCCCAATAACTCAATTTTATAATAAGGAGAACATAAAAAGCCTTGTGCTAAGAGACTAGACTACAAAAAGTTACTTAAGTACATTATAAAGAAAGTCGTTATTTCCAACTAAAAATAATCATCGATTATACCATTATCGGAAAATTTTTTCTATCAATATTTTGGGAGGATGGATTTCAAAAAATTTGTTTTCTTTTTTTATTCGTTGAAAATTATGTTGGAAATCTAACATAATATATACAATTTTTTTTTAAAAATTATTATATTTTTCAAAATAATCTACATCAGTTAATTAATCTTAGAATTCCATTGAAAATTTATTTTTTAGTTTTTAATTCTAATTTCTAAAAATTATTATTTCATTAACAATAAAAATTTAAACACATGATGCATACGAATATTTATAGATATATATATTTAGTCAAACAATTCATATATTATACTATTCAAATCAAATAATGTATAAAACATATTATTCAAATCAAATACATTGAAATATCACTACATCCCAAGATCAGAAAGCAACTTATTAGTGTTTTGATTTTGGGTAGCATCCTACTATTGCTGACCAGTGGGCCATTCAATACCTTTAGCAATATATGGCATTATGCAATCATAGTTGTCGATCTATGTGATCATGATACTCTAGTTGATGGTGGTCGAATCAACTATATGGATGGCTACAGTGGCAATGGATACATATAAAAACTATAGAAAAGCTTGTCAACATTTCATCCTAACTCCCAAAAAAAGTTTTTGATAGAGTTTCCATAATAGTAACTACATTCATATTTCCAACAATATAAAATTTTAATTTTAATGGTTCCATTCACCAAATATAAAGCAACAATAGAATTAATAGTTAATATCAACAAAATAGTTAATAATTTCAAAAATTAACAAAATCAATATATATAGTTCTAATATAAAATTAGATACTAACTTAAAATATATATAATTTCTAAAGTAATATCAACAACGCTATCAAATATGTCATCTAACTACTTAATTCTACTAAATCTAATTCAACATATATAATTAGTCAATCTTAATTCAAATATATAGGAAAATACAACTAATAATTAAAAATGAACTCCAATAATAATCCTATGTCAATAATTAATCAACTAATAATTAAAAATATATACTAACTTCAATGTCCAAACAAAAAAAAATGGCAAAAAAAAACCCATAGATAAATTCAAGCCCAACACTACATATATCAAAATAAAAAAAGATAATTAAATCATAAAAACATAAAAATTCAATAAAAACAATCAGTAAAAATATAAAGCAAAGTAGTAAGAATAATTTAATCAGTTTAGATTTGTGAAAAATGCATTTAAAGTGCAAGTATCAAGCTAGAAAGGCAAGGGAGAGCTCTAATGCGATGGAGGAAAGAGGGAAATGAGGAGGAGATCACACATACGAATGGTTTTAGGGTATTTAAATTTTTTGATGGATTTTTCCATTGGAAGAAGTAAACATAATTTTTGGAAATTTATGCCCATTTTCAGATGGGTTTTAGTGCATGACATATTTCTGATGGATTTTTTAAGCTTTTTTCTAACAAATTTTTGTGTTTGGCAAGTAAAGACATTTTCAAATTTGATCACTTTTTTCGATAGAGTTTTCAACATATTTTTTAAACAGATGTTTATGGTAGAAATAGCAAATTCTATTGTAATGGTAGTTCATCTTAGAAATATATGCAATATACATTCAGCTGTCTCTACAACATAAGCAAAATTATTGTTGAGCAAAATCAGTAGTAGTATGATTGACAGAAGAGAAGGCAAAAATTCATAAATCCAAAACATTCTGGGAATTGAATTGAGATTACATAACTCACCTACTTTGCATTACTTTGTTCTATGGCAATGAGTTCTATTCAAACTATCAATTATTTAAGCAATTGAAGCTTCATTAAAATGGTTACTAAACAAACATCGTAAATGAGAATCCCTAGGGATAATTATTCTCTTTAAATATTCAATAAACTTTTTCAAAGTCTAAAATAATGTTTATTCTTTTCACATTTTCCTTACATAAATGGTTGATAAAGGAAAAGATTTATAAATGATAAAAGGCTAAATGATAAGCCAATCCTAGATGGGACCAACTAAGTAACAACTGCAAATCACAAGAAAGGAACATGCTATAGAGGATTATCATGAGTATAAGTAATGCAATGATAACAAATGCCCCTGTAGAGCAAAATTTCATGTGGTCTTCTTCTAAATAGCAAACTTATAAAGAAAAGAAGAATTATTTCTTTTAGCAACCCTTTTCCAAACTCCCCACTTTAACATCAATTTGAGAGGCTTGCAAAATTAATGGATAATATCATATAATAAAGATTCAAAAAATATAATTGAAAATACAAACCTGAAGAAACTAATTACTATTAGTTATTCACTACTAGACTTAACAAGGTCATAGATTTTTTTTTTTAAATATCTTAGAACCATGGTAGTCAAAATCGCACGATTCTTGGTTTGAATTTTACGATTTGAGTCGATTCAAAGGAGAAATGATATGAATCTTGAATGGAATCAAACAAATTTATGAATCATATCGGAATCATGTCAGAATCAGAGGAACTATGCGGTTCCTTGTGATTCAACGATGAAAGAGATGATTTGGCACCTAGACTGTTCTTGCTATTCTGTTTTTGTGCTCTGTTTCTAGGCACGATTTCTGGGCAGAACCAATTCAACCCTTCTTTGATCAATGCAAAACTAAGGCAGAACTGGGTTAGCCCATTTTTGGGTGTAACCTGATTTAAATAAAAGGCCCGTGAAGGGCCTATTTCAATTTTTTTTTACTGTTTTTGCCCTTTATTTCTACAAGTTGTTTCTTGTTTTCTTGATGCCTTTCTTTGGCTAGGCAGAACTGAGTCAGCCCATTTCTAGGCATGACCTAGTTTTACAAAAAGGCCCCTGAAGGGTCTATTTCATTTTTTTTTTACTTTAAAACCTAACCAGATCACATTCTCCCTCACTTTTACCCTCACCCATCTTCTAAAATCCTTTTTTTTTTTACCTTGCAGCCCTACCACCATCTTGAAACCCTTACCTCCATTATTTTAAATTTAATGTTATGGTCCCAATCAAGGAAATTGTAAAAGAGACAAGGAGGAGCTTGTAGAAGAGACAAAAGTGCATCTTTATCTTTGAAGTTGAATTTCTTTAAAGGTAAAAAAAATCAAAACTTTTCAAATTGAAACATATGTAGTAGCTCTTTATTGGAGTTAAAAAATATTGTGTTCTTGTTTGCTTGGCTTTTAGAATTTGAAAAATACAAAAATGACTTCTAAAAAAAATGCAAAAAAAGATGTGGCATGGGACCATTAGGAGCTAGTAGAATGAAAATGAAATGCAAATATTGTGAGAAAGAATACTGGGGAGGAGTATTTATGATAAAGCATCATCTTGTGGGTTCTAACAAAGATATTGCTCCATTTATCATTGTTCTAGATAATGTAAGAGAAATGTTTGTTAAAATTTTGGAAGATTTGGAAAAAATTCAATTGAGAAAAAAGAACATTGGTGGTGATGAAATATTTGAAAATGTAGTATGCACACAAGATGGTGATATAACAAAAAAAGGAAAAATGGATTTGTTTGTTACCAAAGGAAAAGGAGGGTCTTCTAATCCTAAACAAAATACAATGAATGAAATGTTGAAGGATAGGGAAGAGGTGATTGAAGATATTTGTAGATGTATATATGGTAATGCTTTGCCATTTAATTTGGTATGAAGCCCATTATTCAAGAAGATATTGAAATCCGTTGGTGATTATAGCAAAGGCTTGAACCCCCTACTTATTATTAGTCAAGGGAGTTTTACTTAAGGAAAGAAGTTGATAATGTTCAAGCAAGTTTAGAAAAATATAATGTCACGCCTGATCCATGGAACGTGACCGGTGTAGAAGGTCACTATCAGGAATTCTCTTCCATCAGGAAACCTCTTATAAGCCTTACAATGCAACTAACATACCAATGACTCACTATTTCATCAATCCACGATGAAATATTTATATATTAATTTCTAATAAAAATTCGACAGAGTTTCATCTATTTTTTAGACATTTGGCCACAAGGCTTATATAACAATACAAGGGCTACATGCCCAACACAACTTGTATAATGATATTATAATATGCAATAGCCTAGACTATACAATCTATATCCTATTGGGCATCCAGACAAACACATGTACAATTGCTAATCCAACTGCCAACATTACACCATGTATATACCTTTAATCTCCACAAAAATGACCTACTCGATCAAGGAGCAGATCTGGAACCAGGAGGGTGTGGAGTAACTGAAGGAATATCTTTTGACTCCATTTCACAGCCATAATCTCAAAACAAATTCAACAATTTTCCATTCATCAAGATAGTTAAACAATTGGATTAAGATATTTAGCAAAATACAATAAGCGCAAGGCATGATATTATAGAAAAATATCCATCATGATGTAAACATAAGAAAATATGTAATAAAGCTTTTAAAATACAATAATAGTTATATAACAATATACTCAACTGAAATCCTAAAAAGGGTAACTCCAAGAGGGAACCATTCTAGTACAATCCTAATCCATCGGGCACATCTGCTGGATGATCAACCCTATCCCACCTTATCTCTCCATTACATATACACAAGTACACTCATGGGTTCCCAATGAATTCCCCAGATTCCAGGACTTTTTATCAAAATCTAATTATATCACATAGCATAAAATTCTTATTCAGGTAAGTGGTATTTATCAAAACATACATAACCTATTAAAGCAATTTCAATAATATAAAACAAGATGGAAATGCATAAATTTAGCACGAAAAACCATTTCATGTACACACATATAACATATAAATATACTTTTAAAATCACTTTAATAAATATGGAAATCTCATCATTCAAAAATGATTTATATCATTTCATAATAATAAAATTATTTTATATATACACATGGGATTATTAAGTAAGGAGGATTGTTCACTCACCTTGGAAAATCCTTAAAAAACTAAGTCAACTAAAGTTCCAAAATCTGATGTTTATGTGCTTGATTCTTTCTTGGAAGCTTCTCTGAAGCAAGAGAATACAAAATAATAAGAATATTTCAAATTTCTCACAGCTAGCACAATAAAGGTTTCAAGGAAAATTTCTTGGAAACTAGCTATAAGATTGCTATAGAATAAATCTTTTATTCTAGGATTACTCATCAAAGTCTGAAGTACCGGTGGCTAGCTCGCTGCCGGTGGAAGATTTGCCAATAAGCTAGCTCACAGTTTTGGCCGAACCAGCCAAAATTGGAGCTGAAGATGAACATGTTGGCAAAGAAGAAGGAGTTGCTGTTGAGCTAGGGGGAAAAGGAAGGACACTAGAGAAGCAAAAGGTAATAAGATGGTGGTCAGACTGAAAAGAATGAGCTCACCAGAAAGATGCAGAACAGTCGTTCGGGGAGCTTCGGCCTCAGCCTAAAGAAGCAGTAGACCATTGAGAAAAACACCAGAGGAAGAAGACAACAACTAGAAGAAGAGAAGAGGAAGACGACAGCCGAAGGGATGACGTCGAAGCAGAAGATCGTCAGAGGAGAACTGTTAAGGAGAAGCTTTGGGAACTAGGGAAATCTTATGAAGAAGGAGTCAAGCTGGGGAAATTTTTAATAAAAAAGAAATGGGCCAAATTATAGTTTAACCCCAAAACTTTCCACTAACTTCAAATAGGTCCCTTTGAAAAAATGAAATTACATTATTGCCCTAACAAAAATTAAGACTTTTCATTTCAGTCCCTTAGTCAGCAATTTTTTTTTTTGAGATATTACATATAAAATTGAATGGCAAAAGAATGGTTGTACTTTGATGTGTGATAGATGGACTGATGGAAGAGGGAGGTCACTTACTAACTGTCTTGTCAATAGTCCAAGGGAACCTTTTCTCTAAAATCCATTGATACTAGTGATGTAATCAAGGATGCCACAAAAATGATTGAGTTATTAGATAGTGTTATGGAAGAGATTGGGGATGAAAATGTGGTGCAAGTGGTGATAGATAGTGCCTCAGCTCTTGTAGCCTCTAGTCACAAGTTGGAAGAGAAGATAACAAAATTATTTTGGTCCTATGTGCAGCTCATTGCATTGATTTAATTCTTGAATATATTGGCAAGCTTCTGATTTTCCATAATACAATTTCTAAGACCAAACAAATTACAATTTTTATTTATAGGCATGCTTGGGTGCTTGCTTTGTATAGAGAATATTCTGAGGGTAAAGAGTTAGCAAGACCAATGATTACAAGATTTGCAACCACCTATCTTACTTTGAAGTATATTATTAGTAGAAAGTGTAATATCATATTTGTGTTTGCATCAAGAAAATGGGCCACTAGTGCATATGCAACTAAACAAGAAGGCAAAAATATAGTAGAGATTGTCTTGAGAGATAAGAGGTTTGGAATTCTATCTAATATTGCTTGAAGTGTGTCACTCCACTTGTTAGTGTATTGAGACTTGTAGATGGTGACTCAAAATCGGCTATGCCATATGTCTATGAAGTGATGGATAGAGCCAAAGAACAAATAGCTACAAAATTTGACAATAAGGGGGAAACATATACAAAGGTGTGGAAAATTATTGACACTTGCTGAGACCTACAACTTCATAGGCCTCTCCATGTGGCAGCTTACTTTCTTAATCCCAAGTAAGTTACATCAAAGTTTTAAATTTAATAATA
>JANHAO010006104.1:0-21784 GCA_026873985.1 Saraca asoca
CTTAGTGAGCACGCAACTGCGCTAACACAGTGAGTGTTTTTTAGTGCCTCTGCACCTCAGCGAGCACGCAGCTGCGCTAGCAAAGTGAGTGTTTTTTTGTGCCTTTGAACCTTAGCGAGCACGCAGCTACGTTGGTAAAGTGTCCATTAATTCTTCTCCAGAATGAGCTCCAGGGGGCCTCAAACAAACCAGGGGTCGTGGTTGGAATAAAGTTACCCAAGAGGCTTGAGGAAGTTGACTGCATGAAAGCTGTGAATATTACTAATTCTTGGAAGCAAAAGGGCCAGAGTGGAGAGACAAAAATGATAATGTCAGGCTAATCAGCATTCAACTTTCAACAAAGCAAAGGAAGGGCATTTACATTCATTCTAAAATTTATAATACATCATCAATGTATGACTCAGACCAAGCCCCCCGACTCTTGGCCGGTATTATATTGAAGAGGCTAGGCAGTTGCCTTGCAGGCTGTACTACATATTCCTTTGGACAACCCCTTCTGATCAAGTCTTCAATTATGTCTCTGAGGGCCAAACAATTTGAGGTTCCATGGCTGGCCTTATTGTGATAGGCACAGAACTCATCTTTGTTCCTCTGTCTGAATGGGGTCTTCAAGGGTCTGGGCCTTCCGAAGTCTTCCCTATCCTTCTCCGTCATAAAGATCCTATCTTGAAAATCTGATAGGATGCTATACTATTCGTAATGGTCTGAGTGCTAAGGTCGTCTGCCTTTAGGCTTTTTGGACTTCTTCTTAGTCTGCTCGGTGGAGCGATGGCCTTGTTCTATGTCGTTCCTCTTCTTGCTGTGAGAGGAGCTGGCCTTTTCATCCTTCTTGTCAAACCTTTCTGAACTAAAGGTTTCTTTCCATTTAATTTGCTTGGTAGCTCGCTCCTAGAATTCGATGAGGTCCGTCACCGGGGACTTGTATAGGCTCTTATATAGCTTACCATCTTGATGGAGTCCAGCAGAGATCATTGCCAGCATGGTTTCTTTAGATGGATTCTCCACTAAATTGGCTTCAAGCCTGAACTTAGCAATATAGTCCTTTAGTGACTCATGCTTACGTTGAAAGACCATGACAAGATGATAGGGGGCACAAGTTATCTTTGCAACACTCGATATTGGCTGATGAATTTCTGTTAGTAGTCTTTCCAACTATTAATTGAGCGAATTGGGAGGCTTCTAAACTAAGCTCGAGGTACACCTCCCGATGTGGCCGGAAACACTTGACACTTGATCAAGGGATCAGTTGTTTATAAGTTCATCTGAATATTGAATGCATCCAGATGATCATAAGGATTGGAATCCCCATTGTACAACAAAATCGTGGGGACCTTAAGCTTGAGGGAGAGAGTTTGAGTTTCGATCTCCTCCGAGAGTGGTGACTATTCCTTAGAGCGGGCTCGATCACTTGCAGTTTGAAGGCGCTCCTCCAGCTGAGTAATTTTCTAAAATAGCTTTCCAACTAGCGGGTCTCGCACCCCAGAGTAGTGGCTAGATGATCATTGGATCCTTTGGTCTTCATTGTCGTGAGGGTTATGACCTGGGGTCTACTCTTACAAGCAATGAGCTGGGGAATTGCCTTGGCTAGGATCACCTAAACATTGAGCTTGCAGCTGCTGGAGAAAATCCATGGGCATTGAGGCTTCAGTCCATCTCTACACATCTTGTGCTAATAATGTAACTATTCTAGCTAGCACTCCCATCATGTGTTCAAGTTTCTCCTAGCAGTGAAGCCAGGTATGCACTCCATCGGTGTTGTTGGTGGTGGGAACTGGTTGTGCTGAGCTGGCTAGAGGGACACTAGTGGTTGCTCCAATGACAGGAGTGGTGGATGAATCTATCATCGAGACATGACCTTTTGGAAGGCTAGGTTGTGCATTTGAGGCTCTGATGGCTCTTCCCTTGGCCATTGCAACAGAAGGTGAACCAAAATAGGTGAGATCCCCACAGACAGCACCAAAATGTTGATGTCAAGTTTTGGTATTGAGCCAAACTCCAACCAACAAGGGGATTCTTTCGAGATCTCTAACTGTGACTGGTTCAAACACAATAAATCAATAAAAACACACAAAGATGGAGGGAAGAGCAGTAAAGAGACACAAGATTTTTAATGTGGTTCGGCCAAATCCAGATATCACTAGACCCTACGTCCATGGTAGTGTATTATGGTGGAAGTATTTTTACAGATTTTCAGCATACATGTGCTCTTTCTATTTTGGTAGAGTGCCTGCCTATATCCAAGATGATCTCTCTTTTGCAGAGGGCTCCTTCCTCATATTTATAAAGGAAAAAAGGTTACAATAGTAATTTCATATGCAGTAAATCTATTACATCAATATTTATTGTACAGGATAAAATGGACAGACAAAATCTTGCTATTCGATTGTTGCAGATTGTTTTCAATAAGTGGGCCCGACATGTCTACGGGGCAATGTATGGACGGATCTTCGGTCTAGTGAGCTCCCAGGTCACTAATCATACTTCTTTAGCCAGGTCATTCAGTCTGGAAACACGCCCCCCGTCCTTGGGATGGGGAGTCAAGGTCGAGCTTTTTCTGTCATGCACGAGCTCGAGCTGGAAAGGTTGCTTCGCAAAGTGATCTGAAGGTGTAATGATCTAAGCATTCTTCAAGCTGGTCCTTTGCCGCTCTCGGGCCACTCATGAGTCTGACTGGGGTGAACCAAATTTCACATATAACATATTATGATTATTATTATTATTATTATTATTATTATTATTATTATTATTATGTGAACTACATTTATACCTATGTCCAAAATGTTTTCAACCTAAAGATGGATTGGACATTTTCTGCTCACAAGTACTTAGATTGTACTCACCCCATTCATTAATATTTTTTAGGTTAATGAATTTATGGAGGTTATCTCAATTAAGAGATACTTCATAACTTATATAAGATTAATATCATGTATGTGATCTCCTTAATTTATTTTTAGTAGTTAATGTCAATCTAGCTTGACAAGAGATTCGCATTTGATGATTTGTGATTTTACAAAATAGATTTATTTATTTCAAAAAGTTAGAAAATGTTTTATTGTAAAATGATTTTCAATAAATGTTGCATATCACCAGCATTAAATAAAAAGGGGTCTAAAAATCATATTTTTTGCATTATTTTTATGATTTTAAATTAAAAAAGATTTTCAGAATAAGAATGCTTATAATTTCGTAGGTTACTACTTGGTGATTCATACCAATTATATCTCCAGAAGTTAGGATGTAAGTCTAATTCTAATTCTACCTATGCACACAATCAATAAAACAATCATAATATATAATTCGATCATTAACCATGTTCTTATTCTCTAGCTTGATTTAATTTTCTGTTAATCCTTCTCTGGTCTTTTCATGTGTCTAATGTCATGTAACATAATCATATCCAAGTCTAATCCTAGTTCTATTCATAATCCTGACATTTCATATGTGATATGATGCTATCATTCTTTCATAATTATTATTCTCTAAATTTGATAATTATTAACTAAATTTATTTAGGTCTATATTTTCCACTTCCCATCACACAGATATATTTGGCAAATTTGAAATAATATCTTTGTATAGAAAAGGAAACTAGAGGGTACAAATTTCTATTCACGTATTTAGAGGGAATCCTAATTCCTTTGGTCCTAGGTCTAATTTGCATTGTGACAATTATCTTGTGACCTAAGCAAATTCATTGAAGGAATCTTAATAAAATACAAAGGTCAGATAACATGAACTTAGGTTTATTTCTAGTTCGATCAAATTACCTTAGATTTGCATTTTCAAATTAGGAGTGCGCTAGGACCAACTAGCTATAGTAGGATTCTGTTATCTCGAATTTTGTGTATCAGATTTTGTCTGACTTGACATGGACTAATCGACTGGTTCTAGTGAATTGATCGATCGATCAGTCCACCGTTTCGAACTAATCTGTCGGGCTTTAGGCTACCCTACCAAATCTACGTTCAAGACCAATCAAATTAATTCTAATGGGTGTTATAGATAAATGGAAATTTTAGAAATGGTTTAGTCTGCTTGGTAGCGACTTCACCTCCAACTTTGGCTCCTACAGTCTATCTTCTTTAATTTCCTTTGCTTCCTAAATTAAATATTGTTTGAAACATAAATTTAAGCATATAACTACTTGACAATAATTTACTTGTTTGATGTTATTTGTAGTATGATGATGATCCCCTAAAAGTTAGTGTAATTATATTTATAAAAGCAAAGTAATCTAAAGGTTAGAATAAACCGTAATGAAAATAAAAAAAATCTTAGGTTAAAACAATAGAACATGAGATGTGTAGTTAGATAGTAAGGTAATGGCCACCAAGATTTTAGACGTATCCACGCTAACCATGGACGTCGAAATTGTGCCATATTACATTTTTATTCTAAAGTATCTCTTCTAGACACTCATTACAATTATGAGAAAGTGTTTGACCTATGTACTACTAACAAGGCTTAAGCTTACAAATTAGATATCCAAGCTAGCTTATTAGCTCTACCTAGAACTTGGCATTTCAACTATTATTGTTCGACAGAATTACACCAATCTATTCTATAGTTTTGAAAAACCATCCGTATTTCTTCTTCAATTTTAAAACTTACATGAATCTTCTCTCCAAGATCAAACCGTGCCACTCTCAAAATGATTTTTTTTTTCACTATTGTTTGTTTAATCTTCGTATATTATTTAAACTCTCTGGTCACTGTAGTTACGGAATTCGGGTAGATTTGAGTGCAAAATTTTAGCAAATTTGCATATTATTTGTGTACCAGCTCTAATTTCAATTAAATGAAATATTAGTCTTCATTTAATTATTTTAGTGAGAAAATGCAGGCATTTATTATTACTTGTGTAGAACTTATTGAATATATGTGACTAAAAAATAATTGTACAAAAATTAATATTGGAAAAGATTATATTTGTTTAATATAATTTAGTGGACAAAATTAATATTGAAAAAAATTGTACCCATTTATTACTAATCATAAATGGAGAAATATTAATATTGAAATAAATTTTCAACTAAGATCATTATAATAACCAACCCATAGTTTGGGAGTAATTTCGTAATTGAGTATTTTATTTTTCTGTAACACTAATATTCGGAATTTACAGAGGATATTTCAAACGGAGTTCTGTTAGAGGAGGTAAACTATAATTTTCATATCAGAAAAGAGGTATGTATAGTTTTTCAAAATCTTATCAGTCTAATTCTCCCGTATCGTTTTTGTTGTTGCCATAGGTGAGTTTTGTACCATGATTATTTACTTAAATAATATATTAAACATTTTAATGATGAAAAGGGTTTAAAAACAGATTTTAAATTTGATTTATTGTTAATAAAATTTTTTATATTATTATTAAGTAAGAAAATAACACGTTTTTAAAAAATAAAAGCAATTAAGTGTTTGTATCAATAGAAAGAAGGTTTTAATTGATTTTCACTGCCATGATAAGACATAAATATATAAGTGATAGTTTAAAGTACGGTGAATTCAAATTAAATCCTTAACAATATCATTAGACAAAAACAAAAAATATATAAATGGGGATCAATTAGCATGATTTTATAACTTACTCTCTTAAACTAAATCTTACAATATCCAGTGACTGTAAAATTATAAATTTAAAAGTGAAGTTTGCCTTTAATCATGAGACAGAATAAGTGAATGGCACATTTAAATACTTTTTTCTAATAATAATCCTTTCCTTCGCTTCCACAATGGCTATAGAGCTCTAAAGTTATCCTAAATGAATTTAAATTTGATATGTTGCTAGTAGAGAGTAAAATGCTAGTTGTTAAGTCATTAAAAAAGAGTAAGAGTAACCAAAATTTTTTTATCAATAGTAAGTGAATTTTAATAGTTTTTTAGTAACATCTTAGTGTTGGAAAAAAATTAGATAAATTAAAATAGTCAATTCATCAGATTTATTAAATGCTATTACAATACATCAAATTTGTATATATAAATTTAAATAATAATAATGATAATAAAATCATATATAATATTATGTGAGAATCCATGATATTAAAGTACTCTTTTAACATGTTCACTCCTTATAACCCTCATAAGATAAAATGGAAAGAAAACTATAGTTGAAATCTCAATGGGACAAATACAGCTCTACTAGAGTATAAGTAGGGACCTGTCTTATTGTAATTCTACTAGACCAACATCATCATTGGCCCAGTGACAAAGCTTATATCATTAAAGTCCATCAATGGCCTATGTGTCATTATAAGTCTAATAATTTGATTATATAATTAAGTGACCCATAATAATTAGTTGTTGTGGCATTCATTTAATCTAATAATATATGATTTAATTAAACTATGATAGTCTACATAGGAAAATTCTAATAATCTTTCACTTGGACAACATAGTTTAATAAATAAAAACTTGGATTACAATATATGACCACAATAATGAATGTCAGCAACAACAACAGTAATGACATCATTACAGTCATAGGTCAAACATAAGTACCCAATAGTGCAGATCATCATATCTGATAGGGATGATGAGATATTAGATATACACATTAAAATGTAATTATATGTACTTCTTTACAAAATGGTCCATATGCCCACCTAAGATACCTAAAATGAGAGTGGGTCTCAACATAATAAGGAGATAGGGTCTAAATGTTTCCCTTGATATGCCATAGAACAAATGTGGACAATTAGCAACGTCATATATGCACTAAGTGCACACACACATATGAAATATGGCAATATCATTAACATTTCACTAATCTCAAGATAACAACATTTCAGTTAGAAACATGAAACTCGCACTAACCCTGAACACCAAAGGGCTTAACTAAACTCATTCTAGCCAATTGTTCACGAATAATTTTTACACCTAAGCCTTTGGTTAGTGGATCTGTAAGCATATGATCTGTGACAATATGCATAATACTTGTATATCTTCTCTCTTTAAGAAATTGATATTTAATATCAAAATATTTGTACAAGCAGTATTTTTATTATTATTTTGAGAGAAGTTCACTATGGCAGTACTGTAACATATGGTTAAGGTCCTAGGCTATAACATATGGTTAAGGTCCTAGGTATGCTCTCTATAACTTTGAATTCAGATATTATATTCCTTAAACAAATAACCTCACAAGTGGCTTCACAACATGTGACATTTTCTACCTCTATAGTTGAGGTTCTTGTAATTGACTGCTTGATAGTTTTCATGGTACAACTCCTCCTACCATCATAAAAATGTTTCCAGATATCAATATCATGTCATCTGGATAATTCACAAAATTAAAGTCATAGTAGCTTGTAACAATCAGATCTATAATAGTCAGAACAAAGACGCTTTGTAACTTACATGTACTCCATGACTTTCTTCACAATAGTTTAATATTTCTAACCAAGATTACTCAAGTATCACCCAAGTACATTTAACAAATAATAATATCAAGATATGTACATACTTAAGCATATAATAGGCTACTAACAACAGAAGCACATGGGACCTACTTTAGTCTTTACATTATTTTGAGGACATTGGGCTTTAGAAAGAACCTCACCCCTCTAGAAGGGTGCAATACTTGGAGAGCACATAAAATATATTGAACCTTTTGAACACCTTTTCAATATATAATTTTGAGACAAGCCAGGAAAACCTCAGGATCCATCATAATGGATCCATTTGCCCTATATGAAAGAGGCATCATTAAAATCCTTCATATATAAAATATATAGATAGTATATGCTTTATTTATCTCAATTACAGGGCTCATAACATTGTTCTTAAGGAGAAGATCATCAATATAGGACAAGAATCATAAATATGCATGTACATAACTTAAAATAGAGACATAGTTTGCATCATTCTCCTTGAACCTAAGAGAAACAATAATCTCAATAATCTTGAGATACCATTGTCTAAATGTTTTATTCAAATCATATATATGAATCTTTTAAATTTACACACTAAGTGTTCTTTACTCTTTTCTGGGAAATCATAAGGTTGGTTCACACAAATAATTTCTAGCTAATCACCATTCAAGAAGGCCAGCAAGCATTTTGTGAAGCTTCAGGTTAAAATAAGCCACTAGTGCCACAACAACTCGAAACGAGTCTTTAATTAAAATAGATAAGAAAATATTGTACAATCAAAGGCTTCTTTTTTTCTAAATGTGGCCTTTTGCCACAATAAGGCCTTATACCTCTCAATCACCTTTTAAGTATTTTTTGGTCTTAAAAACCCTTTTGTAGCTAATAGACCTGCAACCAATAGGTAACTTTATATGATTTCACACATCATTATGGATCATCAAAGCAATCTAACATTTATAATCTCCATTCATTCTAAAGAATTAATGCTTGAAATAGCTTCTTCAAAATTAGTGAGAATAATTCCATCACTAATGTCAAATTCGTGCTTCTATAGATTTACCACATAGTAGTTAGTAATTCCTAGTCTATGAGTAATCAAAATTTCCTTAAAGTATTTCATTTACTAGACTTGGTTCTTTTCTACTACTAGAAGATCATTACACTCTTTACAACTTCCACCATCGGTTTTACCATATGTTGTATGGATCAATTCGGTTTATTTCAACTAGTGATAATTCTAGTGGAATAGCAACTTGTCTCTCTTTAAAAGAGATATTGTATGGTCTTTCACCCCTACTATCCAACTAATAAACAAAATAAAGTCCTTCAATAACCTTGGTAGTGTGGATTAGTCAATAAAATCTACAACTTTTGTAACCACTATAACATCCAACAAAGTGACCATCAATAGTCTCCAAATCAAGTTACTTAATAAATGGATCATATGGCTTCACTTTAGACATGCAACCCCAAACATGGAAATGCCTAAGACTAGAATTTTCCCATGCAGTAAATCATATAGGATTTTAAATATAGACTTACCAGAGAATTGATTCAGAATATATACCACGATCTTTAAAGCATTACCCTATACAAAGTCTAGTAAAATTTAATGTACCAACATGCATCTAATCATGTCCATGACCATATAATTCAACCTTCTTATGATCCAATCCTATTCAGGTGTTCCAGGCATAAGGTTATTAGCCTAAAAAATTCACAATCTTGGAGATATGTTACTAGAAAATTAGAATTTATATCAATTTATCATACTCTATAACATTCACCACCTTTATTAAAATTGACACACTTGATTTTCTTATCATTTTTTAATTTAATCTTGTTAATAGTCAATTTTGGTAAGTGGTCAACTGAGTGTTCAAGAACATAGACTGCTTGTAAAGATTATGAAAGTATGAAGAAAATGTAAAGAGCAAGAAGAAGAGGAATGAAGTGAACATAGAGTTTTTCACGTGGTTCGGCTAAAGTCAGTATGGCCCCTACATCTATAGTTGCTGTATTTGCTATTAGCAGTTGTTTCACTATTCAATTTGGTAGAATTACAACACTCTTTGTTCTCTCGGTAGTTTTGTAGGATTTCTGCATGTAATTTTTCTTCTTTTCGTTATAATGGTCTCCCCTCCTATTTATAGGAGTAGGGAAGGTTACAAGTTGTAATTTAACATTGTAAAACTATGATTACAGCCGCATCAGGTAATAAATGTTAAGCATCGAGTAATAAATGCGGGGTAAATCATTGTCAATTTTTGGAGACTAATTTACTAGTTGAAGTGTGTTTCAAACTGTCAAGTAGACATTAATTATGTCTAATTATCCCGGAGGGAGCTTGTTGCGACCTTTGAACTAATGGGGGCTTTGAGCTCACATTGAGTGACCTGTTGGTTGGCTTCTGTGACCTTGCTCTAGAATGGGTTGTCTCTTTTGTCTTGATCTGGTTCATCGGGCCTTCGTTGGCCCATTTCACTTAGGCTTGAAAATTGTCCATAACACTAGCCCCCTAACTCTCAGTTCACTTTGCGAGTTGGAAGTTATTTCTTGTAGGTAGTGTTCCCCTATTTGTGGTCTGTGATGCTACCAAGTCCTTCACCTATAGTCTCTAGTATAGTGAAAATCTTCATTTATAGTCTTCTATGTTGTCATGTTAGGCTTCAATCTTTCATTTTATTTGCATCTTAGCCATATCTCCTACTATGCATATTTTACAGCTGTTGGCTTGGCAACCTTGCTTTCTTTCGAACCATTCGATCAAGAACAGTTGGACATCTTTAGGACTCTTCGATGGAGTCAGATTAGTTTATATATATATGGTGTAAGAAACCACTCTTCTTCCTTTATAGAGAAAACCTAATAGGTATCTTAGACGAGCCCCCTATATTCATGGCGGTACGAACCCTTGGTGGAGTTTTAAAAGGTGTGTACAACCTATTGAGAGAATTCCTCTCTAAGGATCTTGGGAAGTTTTGTTATCTGGAGCTTCCATGGACAATTCCTCTTTGAGGATCTTTAGAAGCTTTGTTACCTTCCTCTACATCCATCTCATGGTCAAGTGGATTAAGGCAGCTCTTCACCTTTGTTCTTTGGTTTCCTTACGTGGCAATGCAATCTGGTTGATTTCTCTAAGCGCTGGGAGCTGCAGGTTGAGGGAGGAACTCTAGGCTTGGAAGGAAGATAGGAAAGAGGAGTTGGGGCATTCTAGCCTACTTTTAGTTTATAGTTTCTAAAAGACCAGTTCCTCCTGCTTATTATAGCTGTAAGCTTATCTCAGTCTTTGTGCTTGAAATTCTTTTGTATAAATTCACATCATTGAAGAGGTTTTTTAATGAAACTTTATGTATCATTCTTGTTTCCTCAGTCGCATCTTGTTGCATGTTTAATATATGGTAGAGGATTACATGTATGCCCCTATGCATTATGTCTAAATGAATATGGGCCGATTAACTAAGCAATCAATTTATTTCAATATGACAATGAAATCAAGCACCAAAGTGCTTCAGCTAGTAGTAAGCTTTTTGATTGCATGAGCATTATGAGTAGTGAATTACATGAGAGCTGCATTTTGATAAATTGAATACTCAAATGGCACATTAACTAGTACGAGCCCGTAGGCAGTTTGGTGTGCCCAAGCTGAAGTGAGATCAAGCGCGTGGTGGGTAATTAGGTGCACATGCACTGGCACGACATCACGAGGCTAAATTGAGCTCGAGTGCACAGTGAGCAATTAGGTGTGCATGTATTGACATAAGGTTACGGGGGCGATTAGGTGTGTCGAGCTGTCAGTAGGTGATTAGGTTTGCTTAAGCTGAAGTGAGCTTGAGTGCACAGTGGGCAATTTAGTGTGCATGCACTAGCACGAGGTCGCGGGGGTGATTAGGTGTGCCTAAGCTGTCAGTAAGTGATTAGGTGCACCTGAGCTGAATCGAGCTCGAGTGCATAGTGGGCGATTAGGTACACACGCATGGCATGAGGTCACAGGGGTGATTAGGTGCACCTAAGCTGAAGTGAGCTCCAGTGTGTAGTTGGCAATTAGGTGCGCATGCACTAGCACGAGGTCATGGGGGTGATTAGGTATGCCTAAGCTGAAGCAAGATTGAGTGCGTAGTAAGTGATTATATGTACACACACTGGCACGAGGTCGCAAGGGTGATTAGGTATGCCTGAGTTGTCAGTAGGCAATTAAGTGCACCTGAGCTGAAGTAAGGTTAAATGCACAATGGATGATTAGGTACACATGCACTAGCATGAGACTGTAGGGGCAATTAGGTATACCCGAGCTGTTAGTAGGTAATTAGGTGTGCCTGAACTAAAATGAGGTCAAATGCACAGTGGGCAATTAGGTGCTTACGCACTGGCATGAGATCGTGAGGGTGATTAGGTGCGCCCAAGCAATCAGTAAGCGATTAGGTGCACCTGAGCTGAAGTGAGGTCAAATGCGTAGTGGGCAATTAGGTGCACCTGCACTAGCATGAGGTCATAAGGGCGATTAGGTGCATCCGAGCTATTGTAAGGAATCAGTCACATGGAATTTGTGAGTTATTAGGTCGCATGGAAGCTGTGAATGATAAGTTGCATGGAAGTTGTGCCTTTGGTTTGGCTAGTCATAGAATGGATAGAGCTGTAGCTCGTAAGTTGTGAGCTGTGATCTGGCAAGTAGTTTGACACGCTTCATTTTGTCTATGACTCTTTGATTTCTATGAACAATGTAATGATTACTATCTTTAGCAAATATTTTAGTCAGGCTAGCGAGGGCTTTAATACTGACATATACTGAGTCATTGGATTACGGGTTATTCAAAGAGCTCTTGGATTTGATAATTAGATTATTCAAGCTGTCAATAGGAGATTAGGTGCACCTGAGCTGAAGCAAGCTTGAGTGTGTAGTAGGTGATTAGGTACACACACACTGGCACAAGGTCGCGAGGGTAATTAGGTATGCCTAAGTTGTCAGTAGGTGATTAAATGCACCTGAGTTGAAGCGAGTCGAATGCATAGTGGGTGATTAGGTGTGCATGCATTGGCACGAGATCACGAGGGTGATTAGGTGCACCTGAGCTGTTAGTAGGTGATTAGGTGTGCCTGAGCTAAAATGAGGTCAAATGCACAATGGGTGATTAGGTGCATACACACTGGTACGAGATCGCGAGGGTGATTAGGTGCACCCAAGCTATCAGTAAGCGATTAGATGCACTTGAGCTAAATTGAGGTTGAATGCACAGTGGGCAATTAGGTGCACACGCACACTGGCATGAGGTTATGAGGGTGATTAGGTGCACCTGAGCTATCGTAAGGAATCAATCACATAGAAGTTACGAGTTATTAGGTCACATGGAAGTTGTGAATATTAGATTACAAGGAAGCTATGAATAATAGGTCACATGGAAGCTGTGAATGATAAGTTGCATGGAAGCTATGCCTTTGGTTGGGCTAGTCAGAGAATGGATAGAGCTGTAGCTCGTAGGTTACAAGCTGCGATCTGGCAAGTAGTTTGACACGCTTCATTTTGTTTGTGACTCTTTAATTTCTATGAACAATGTAATGATTATTATCTTTAGCGAATGTTTTAGCCAGGCTGGTGAGGGATTTAATACTGGCATGCACTGAGTCATCGAATTGTGGGTTATTCAAAAAGCTCTTGGATCTGACAATTAGATTATTCATAATAAAAGCTAGGAAAAAACCTTTTATCTTTTCAATTAGTCATTTAGATTTTGGTGTATACAAACTTTTGCTCTCCACCTTCACTGCCAACTCTATGATCATTCACTGTCATCCTCAGCCTTCAGCTCTATTCTAGTTTTCTGAGTCCGTCAGGTTAAGTTCCAATTACCAAGAATCGACTCTGTTCACGCTTTAGACTATTTTCTTTATTTGGCATGGTAAGCTTCTATCCCTGGCTTGTTATTTCTAGGTTTTGGTTTTGAGGTCCTTGAGTTTGATTCTTTGTTATTGACAAAAAACTGGAACGCTGGTTGAATAATTTTTGCATTTTTCCTTTAGTTGTGTCTGGTTCATTCACTAGTAGGTGTTAGGGTTTTTGGTGGTAGTTGAGTTTTCAACTAGTTTTTTGGGCTTCATTGGCCTAATAGTCAAAACCCCTCTTACATTTTAAGTTTAGGTCTTAATGACTTGAGGCGGTTGTGACCTTCTTTTTAGGATGAGCTGCCTAGTATTATGGATCGGTCTGTCTTTAGTGACCTTTTCATACATAATGCTCATGTGACCCACATAAGGTGCCTACAATATGCAGCCTGCCATGGATAGTATAGATAGTTATAACCATGGTTGTTTACTCTTGTTCAGTTGGCTGGAATGGCTGTGCTAATTGTTAGGAATGTTGAAGCCGTTGTCTTGCTGGTTAGACTACATAGTCTCTTAGGTAGCCTCTTCTAATTAGATCTTCAATCGCATCCTTAAGCAACCTACATTCAGAGGTGCTATGCCTAATGTTGTTATGGTAGGCATAGAACCTGCTAGCATCCTTATACTTGTGTGGAGTCTTCAAGGGTTTAGGGTGCCTGAAATCTTCCTTGTGCTACTTGGTGGTATATATCCTCTCAGGGGTGTCAGAAAGAATACTGTAATTATTATGGCGACCTAGGACTCGGGTCATTCCCCTCTAACCTTCTTGGCCAGTTAGACTCTGGTGCCATCGTTTTGACCCATCTTGCCTTTTCTGTGACTACTCCCTCTCTTATTTTGATTGAAGGTGGAGCCACTCACCTTGCTCCTTTGTCTAAGCTTTTTTAAACTAAAGGTTTCCTTCTATCTAACCTACTTTGCAACTCACTCATAGAATTTTGTTAGATCTCTCACCGAGGACTTGTATATACTCTCATATAGCTTTCCATCTTTACAGAGTCCCATTGAGATCGCTGTCAAGATGGTATTATTAGAAGGGCTTTCTATGTTGTTCATCTTGCTGCGAAATCTTGTAATATAGTCCTTCAGCAACTCATCTTTCTATTAAAAAATCATAGTAAGGTGACAAGATAGCGTGAACTGCCTTCTTAGAGCTATGTATTGGTCAATAAATCTTTTTTGGCATTCCTCCTAACTATTAATGCTGTGAGCTAGAAGGTTCTTGAACTACACCTAGGGTACATCTCTGAGAGTAGCTAGAAAGACGCGATATTTGACCAAGGGGTTACTTGTTTGGAGGTCCATGTAGATATTGAAGGCATCTAAATGGTCATAAGGATTAATTTTCCTCTCATATGATGGGATGACAAGAACTTTCAATCAATGAGGAAGAGGTTCCATCTCGATTTCCTTAGAAAACGAGATCCTCTCCTCATAGCGATTTGACTAGTCTTGAGTTAAAGGGCATTTTTCCAACTGCTACACCCTCTGCAATAATTCCTTCATAACTGAATCTTGCATTTCGAACCACCAGCCTCTAGTACTATCATGACCTGCATTCGAGCCCTCGATGAAATGCGAGCTCCCAAGTCATCGATTTCTATCATGCCTGCAATCTCAGTGATCCTGTGATTTGGATCGTGAGTTAGAGGAGTGGGCTGAGTCTGTTCGTCGAGGTCTTTCCCCAGCTTGATTTTCTCCCTGAACCAGCACTTCTTTCTATGGTCTCTGGTCTATTCTCCTGACTGGTGCAGCTTTAGCTTGTTTTTAAGCCTCATAGGTGTGCACTTGGGTTAATGCTGTAACTGTGTCAACAACTCTCCTAACGGTATTCTTGAGCACCTCTTGGCATCGATGCAATGCTTGCACACTATCAGTCTCTGAAGGGATGGCAGAAACGCTTGCTGGGAATGGGTTTCCATCCCCTAGCATGTTTTGTTGTTGCTCTTCATGGCTACCTAGTTAGTTAGTAGCCGCTTCAGAACTCTTAGTTGTTCTTCCTCTCGCCATCATGTTTGGTTAGTGTTTTAACAAGAAAGTAGTCTAGTCCCGTCGGGCATGCCAAAATATTGACGATCAATTTTGGTAATTAGTCAACTGAGGGTTTAGGAACCTAGACTACTTATAAAGACTATGAAAGTATGAAGAAAATGTAAAGAGCAAGAAGAAGAGGAATGAAGTGAACACAGAGTTTTTCATATGGTTCAGCTAAAGCCAATATGGCCCCTATGTCCATGGTTGCTGCATTTACTATTAGTAGTTGTTTCACTATTCAATTTGGTAGAATTACAACACTCTCAGTTCTCTCAATAGTTTTGTAGGGTTTCTGCATGTAATTTTTCTTCTTTTCATTACAATGGTCTCCCCTCCCATTTATAGGAGCGGAGAAGGTTGTAAGTTGTAATTTAACATTGTAAAACTATGATTACAGCTGCATCAGGCAATAAATGTTAGGCGTCAGGTAGTAAATATGGGGCAAATCATTGTCAATTTTTGGAGACTGATTTGCTAGTTGAAGTGTGTTTTAAACTGTCAAGCAGGCATTAACTATGTCCAATTATCCCAGGGGGAGCTCGCTGCGACCTTTGAACTGGTGGGGGGTTTTGAGCTTGCACTGGGCAACTTGCTAGTTGGCTTCTATGACCTTGCTCTAGTATAGGCTGTCCCTTTTGTCTTGATATGGTTCGTCAGGCCTTCACTGGCCTATTTCACTTAGTCCTAGAAATTGTCCATAACAAATCTCAACTTTAAAACACCCCAAAAGAATTTTAGGATTCCAATTTTTTAATGGATAGTTTCACCTAACAAAAAAATTGATCAATCACTAATGAAGAAGAAATATTAGTATCTACCCACAGTGCTTGGCGTAATAAGTCTACTTATATTATTATGAATTAACTCTAGTACATTCAAATTTCTAGTCCACAAACTCTAGTAGGGAGAGTCTCCTTTGATGCAATCAATACACATATAAAAAAGGGATAAATCTAGATCATGAAGAATCTCTTCTTTTATCAATCACTCAATCCTTATGTGGAGATATCATATAGACACCTATTCTATAGCATTGAGGTTCCCACATTAATCATAAACTTTTTATATCAAACTAAAGTATTTAACTGACAAACTTTCTAATTTCTAAATGGCAAGTACTCCTACATATTCATCTTGCACTTTTCAACTATTTCTAATCCAACTATTGGCTTTTATCACTTGGCTTCCTCTTGTTTCTTAACACTTATAATTAAGGATCCCAAAATTTGGATCTTGCCCATTTTACGTTTGTAAATTGTATACACTTTAAGCTTGAGAGATTGGATTCTTGTTGCATAAGATTTTTCAATAAAATTTCTATTAGAAGATAGGGATAATATTGAAGTGACTGGAAGAATTAAGAATTCAATTATCAATTATTCAAATTGAACAATTTAGTTTATCAACTAATAGAATTTTAGTAATCAAAATTTAGAATATCAGAATGTTAGATATGCAATAGAATGTTAGCAATGTAGAAATGAAAGGAGCATAAAAATAAATTAAGAACACCAGAGGTTTAAAATGGTTCAACTTCATTTAAAACTACAGATGAAATCTATATCCATATAGTCAATCCTTAATCGGATGATTTATTTTATTGCAACAATCGGATTTTAACTGGGCTCTTGAATAGCCAGTTTGCAACAAGATTTTATTGAGCTCTTGCCTAGCCTAAATACAACAAGTCTTCTATCTCTTCAGACTATGATCAACCTCATAACCTAGCGATCTACAAAGAATTCAATGCACTATTCAACTAACTATAACTAACCTCATAGCTAAAGAAGAAGCAAAGGGAAGATTAACTTCTTCCTTTGTATCACTAGTTTTTGATCAACCTCAAAAACCTAAAAGCATAAAATAATTAGGTAAAAGAAAATAATACCATAGTTTGAGATGAAAATCTCAAACATTTAACTATGTAACCTTCACAAGATTTGATCCAAACTTTTAATCAAATGTTGCTTTGAGAGGCTGAGTTAGATCAAATGAAGCACAAGAATTCTTTCTATTTTTTGCACTCAAAATGATAGAAAATGATGTGAAAAACTCATGTTGAAATGAGAATGAGAGTGTATTTATAGTTGTTATAACCAACATTTGAAAATAATTGATTTTTAGGTCTTAAATCAATTCATAGTAGTTATAACTAACTAATAACTGACTAATCAATTTGTGAATTAATTCAGCTAACCGAATTGACACATGAATCGATTAATTCTCTGCATAAAATGATTTGTGAATCGATTGCTTAATTGATTCAAAATGTTTTCAAATGTTCCAATAAAAACATTTTTAAAAATTTTTTTTCTCATGAATCGATTGCCTAATTAATTCAAGTACATTCCATAAGATTCCTTCTATGAATCGATTCACAAAGTGAAAAATAATTTTTTATAAAAATTTAACTTGTGAGAATGCATTAAAAATATAGTTAGAAGACATTTGATTTAAACTCATTTCATTTGGTTTATTTTAGCCTCAGATTAGCTATTTTAGAAAATTATTTGAGTAAAAAATTGATTAGATTACACTTACAAAAGATCTAATAAATATCAATAACCCTATTGCTAAGTGTTTTGTATCTAATGATTGAATATGTCATGTACAATAATTTCATCTCCTTTTATAATAGTTGGGGGTTATAGTTTGAATGTAAATTTATAATGATAAGTATTATGACTTGATTAGGATTACACAATAGATAAAGGTTGATGGCTATAACAACTCCCCATTAAAGTAGGAAACTGAACAGATCTCCTTATACTATTAGCTATGGATGCATGCTCTAATCTATGAGTTGAGCCTTATTCTCAAAAACCTGAGGTGGCTACTTTGACCAGTGTTGACCAATAACCTTAGCTCATATTCAGCGACTTGATGCCTTGATCTAACGACCTGAATCCTAGCTGAGCTGGGGCCCTTATTAGTCGAGTCTATCCATTAGGATTTTTTTAGCCCATTTATGAGATTGCAAAAATACCCACAACATTAGCCCCTAGCTTTTAGTGTGATTAGTAGACTAGGAGCTATAGTTCACTGGTAAAAGCTATCAACTGCAATCTATTTTGCCGTCATTTGGACTCTTGTCTTTTCATTTCATTTGTGCTTGCCCATGTCATTATTTCTGCCTTTAATGTGCATATTTTTTCATAGCAGTCAATATGGCAACAATAGAGCCTTTCTTTTTACTAGACCATTAGATCAAGGGTAGTTGATCAGTCTCCTGATCTAACAGTGGGGCTAATTGAGTTATATATGATGAGGAACAATCACCACCATTTTTCATCCCTTCTACTTCATTAAGTCTACAACCTTTTGGTTCGATTTGCTGGAGACTGATTGTGCTTGTCATACTCTCTTCTAGATTCTCTTTTCTAGACCCATCTCATTCCATTAATTTAATAAGTCTTCTGAACACAATCTTGGTTCTAAGCTTCTACTTTTTGTGAATGTTTTACTTTGTGGGTTTCTGATATCTGGTGGCTTGGTTCAGTAATGTGCACTCATTAGTCATTAGGAAATTTTTTTTCCTGCTAATTGGTTCTATAGTATGTTTATTTGCATGCTTGTTTGTGGAACTATTGTCTGTTTGATAAAATGCTTGTAGGTCTTGAGGTTGTAGATTATCGAGTTAAGCCCTTTTTTTATCTCCCTAATTTTAGTGACCTGATTGGTTTGTTAGTCAAGCCCTCTATGCTTTCAATGATTTGGGTTTTAGATGATATGTGGCATGTATGGCCTACTACATACGGTATTCCCTGTTAGCTTTAGCCTTTAGGTATGGTATACTTTCAATGACCTGATTGTTCCTTCTTCTATTGTAGATGCTAGGTCATAGACACCAAGGTTACCAAATAGGAAGCGCTAAAGATTCTAACTCTCTAGCCTGAAGTAGGGAGTTGATGCGTTTTATAGATGATGTGAACTTGGGGAGTGGTGAGGTCGTTGAGAGGTTTGCTGGTTATCCTAATCCTACTGAGAGTCAATAGATTGCTGAGAGTGAGGCGTCCTTAGAGCACATAGTGTTCAAGCACCACCCTTCAATCATTAAGCTCGACAATCTTAGGTACATAGTTGAGACATACCGTTTACCCGTGGGCTGTAGCATTATGGTTCCTTCTCCTAATGACCACGGGGCTTATCCCCCTCTAGGATTTCTTACCATTAGCTCCTACCATCTTGCTGATGGGCATAGGTTCCCAATCCATCCCTACCTTGTAGAGCTATTGAATAAGCTGAAACTCTCCCGCTTTTAGCTCACAGTAAACTCGTACACTCAACTCACCTCCCTCGCCCTTTTATACCTTAGGAATGATCTTCCTCCTTCTTCAATAAGGGTTATTTGCTATTTATTTAGCATTAAAAGTGTGGGCCATCATGATGGAATTTACTACCTGATAGCTCATCAAATTGAGTTCAAGAGAATCTTGCCACAAGGTGATGCTTAGGGAAAGTCTAATGTAGGGAACTACAAATCCCACTGGTTCTACATTTCATGCCCTTCTCTATGTATTAGAGGCTAAAGAGGTTGAGGTACTAGGCCAGTTCATTGCTGTAAATGATCTAAAGAATGATCTTAAACTCGACAAGGATCTCCTATATTTGCATAAGCTTGCTTTAGTTTTGAACATCAAGCTCACTAAGGACATCGGAGAATGTGGATCTAGAGAGATCGATCTAACAAATTTTGAGGAATATGAAAACATGTTGAGGCTAAATCTCTAAATGCCATGTTCCTCTCGCTCTGCTATTGCTATAACTTCATCGGCTCTTGCTACTACTACAACCCCTACTGCTATAAGCCAATCTCCTCTAGCCATAGTAGTAGCATCCCTACAAGTGCTAGCCCCCTCCTTGCATCCTAAGGTGGTGAAGGAAGCTGCATCCTCATCCGATCCCTTTGCCAAAAAATAAAAGGTGGACAAGGGGAAGAGGATTGTTGTCATTGTGGAGGAGGTGACACCCAGGGTCAAGGCTGAAAAGTGATCTGCTGGCCTTGGCCCAAAGATAGGGGAGTACTTCAACTTTCTTTAGGATAATTTTGAGTTGATCCTGGGGCCTCACAATAAGGCCAAAGTATTGGAGTCAGAAGAATTCTTGAGGGAAGGATTGATGAGTTATGCAACTCGTCATGTCTTGCAAGTAAGTAAAGTCCTTTCAACTTGGTTCTCTTATCTCTTTGTAATTTTGACTTGATCATTTGATTTTTCAGGGCTTGCTGGCAACAATAAAGTTGAAGAAAATGCTTTAACCTTAGGATGAGGGGAAGAAAAGCTTGGGAACGACCTGGCTGTAGCAACTGCCGAGGCACCAAAACTGAAGGAAAAATCTAGAGAAGCCGAAGTCGCTAGGAAAGAAGCCAAAGAAGCCTTAACTCATGAGGTTGAAAATCATGAGGCCGTCTCATCCAGCGTACATAAAATAGTTGATGAGCTAACGAGAGTGAGGGATGACCTAGATGTAATGATGCAATGAGCTGAGGCTTTTGATAGGAAATATAAGGCGGCCAAGAGTGAAGCTATTGTAGCTAAAGAAGAGGTTACTCAAGCTAAGGCAGATACTATTGTGCTGATTGCGAGAACTAAAGAAGAGGCAGTATTTAAGGCCACCATTGGCTTCTTGTTTACTTTGTAGGGGAGCATCCAGAGATGGATTTTTCCTTCTTCAGTAAAAATGTTCTTAAGTTCATCAAGGGCTTCAAAGAGGACACAAAAATTGTTTCTCCTAATCGGGGTTCGTAGTTAGCAGGTGGAGCTTCTTTGGCTTAGGACTTGATTTGAAAAGAGAGCAACTCACATGTCATGGAGACTGTAGATGATCAAATAATGGTCAACCTACCTATCTCACATATAGACCCTCCAAACTAGGGTGCAGCTTCCAAGGGTCAATCTTCCTCATAGGCCATAGTCTGTAGCTTACTTTGAATGTAATTCTGAATATTTAGATGTAAATTCTCTTTGTTAAGGGGAATCTTTTAATGGATTTTTTCATAATATTTATGCCTTATTCTTTATTCGTTTAGGTTTCCATGGTTGTTTATTTAGTAGTTTGCAAACAATATGATGTTGGTTGACATGATTAAGTTCTTGCAAACCATGACTTAATGATTATTAGTTAAAATGGTTATCCAATAGGTCAATCGACCAATAACTTTATTATTGTCAATATGAATGTCTAAGTAAGTCACATGAATGCGATGTTGAGTAGTAGGTCGCATAGTAGGTCATATAGTAGGTCACATACGGTGCCAAGTAATAGGTCACATGTGGTGCCGTAGTAGGTTGCATGTAGTGCCAAGTAGTAGGTCATGTGCAATGTCGAATAATTGGTTGCATATGATGCCAAATAGTAGGTCTCATGCAGTGTTGAATAGTAGGTTGCATGCGGTGCCAAGTAGTAGGTCATATACTGATAAGTGAAAAATGTACCTATAAAAATGATAAATATCACCTCTTAAATAGTTATTAATTTGTGGTTTTTATTTAACTTTTTCC